>BPLR01007961.1:0-191312 GCA_021605095.1 Caerostris extrusa | reverse complement strand
ATTTAATCTATTGCAGCAGATATAGCATATTTATGATTAAAATGTACAATTATCTTTGCTTGTCTTAAGCTTTATTCTACAATATTTTAGTACCTGTTAATTTGGTGCTCTTATATGAATTTTTGTAGACTAATTTAGGTTGCAAAGTTGTCTTCTTAAATGAATGCCAAACACTACACCTTTAAAATTGCCAAAAGAAAAGAAAAAAACTATAAACAGAATAAATTATAGACTATTTAACGCATTTTCAAAGACATATAATTATAGATTCGTAGAAGAATGTCACTTCTCAGCCAAATCCCCCGATACTCGGCTCGGCGCATTCAGTGTTTTCCATTTTACCAATCGAGATTGGACGCATTTGAGGAGTCCAAATGCGATTGACGATCCTTTTGAAATTATAACATCCTCAGCAAGGTCTCAAGAATTGTAAATCGACGGTTGGCAAGCACCAAACCCGCTTTTTAATTTTTCGTCGTGAGCCTCGTCGGTTGAGGTTAATGGTCGACCAGAGGGGCTATTCGTCTTCCAACGGGTTCTCTGCCTTCTTTGAACTGTTTATACCACTTCTAAACGTTTATTTCCGATATAGGAATATAACTCAGACATTTCAAAAAATCGTTTGGAATCGGTTTAGCGTCTCCCCACCAAGCAAGCGTAACTGAAACGCTAATTAATATTTGACCTATATTTCACACAGATTCCAAGGACAGTGCCAGCAACCCTAAAAAGAAAAAAAATTGAAATCATAAGCCCTAATTTTAAATTTAAATGGATCTTACTTTTTGGACACAGTAGTATTGCTTTTGCATAAAGAACTTTTAATAGCTCGGTTTCGACTGGCTACGTGTTTAATTATTATTAAACCATCGTATCTTCCAGTCTTGATCGATTAATCACTTTCAATCATACAGAGATTTTAACATATTTGTCAATTATGAATAACATTTTAAATGACGGTTTTAGGCATATCGAGTACTCACGTTCTTTTGTATAATATGTCTAGTTAAATCGATTTATATAAATGTTCGAATTGGCCAGTAATAAATTCATGATGATGATAAAAATTTTATTTTTTAAACTGGCCTAAGTTTAACTAAGGTTTTGAAATAATGAAAATGCCTATACACCATTTTTGCTTCCCTGCGTGGATAGTTTTTAAATGTTAAATGTGAAAACAATTCTAACGCAGATTCATAGAACGATAACGTTTCTATAGAACTGTATAGATGAGGATGAAAATTTGTAATATTTTATCTTTCTTTATTATTTTACTTAAATTTGTATTCTATTATTTTTTTACCTTCAACTTCTATGAATTCGAAAATTATTTCGATTAAATTTACTTAAAAATTGTACATTAATAGTTGAATATTTTACTTCAAGAAAATCTGAAATTTAAACTCGACTATAGTTCTTTGATAATAATAATATAGCTCTTTGATAATAATAATACAGCTCTTTTTGATAATAATAATTTAGCTGTTTGATAATAATAATAATATAGATCTTCGATAATAATAATATAGATCTTTGATAATAATAATATGTTTTGCAAATCTAATACATAAATTTTAAATATTTCCCAATTTAAAAAATTTATTTGTGCATTCTATTCCTCTACTTCAAGATTTTCCACAAAATTTTCAGTTTAGTTTAATATATATATTTTTATATTGAATATGGAAGATTAGCCTTCAAATTAATTTTGTTCTTAGCCTAATATACTCGTATATATAAATCTAAATTCTTTAAATAAATGATTCTTTACTGTTACTCCGTTCTGGTTTTCTCTTTATTGATTCAATATCTTTAAATTGCTTCCATAGGTTGAGTCACATTTAAATCTCTAGTAATTTGCATTTGACTACTGCATTTTCAGTTTCACAAACTTCTCTCCATCATCTAAATTTTTATGGTTACACATTTTAATTATTTGCTTTTGAATAACACCGAATGTCGCAAAAAACACGAGAAATTTTTACATGTTGTGTAAAGAGAAAGAAAGCAGAAGTTGTCATTAGCTCTTCGAAAGTCTGTTCACTTGTATGTCTCGCCCATATGTACGTATTCGCTTTCATATTCGACAATAGTCGTTTCCATCTTTATTTGGAAGCATTAATCTGGCCTTTCTTTAAGTGCTTTTGAGAAATCGACAAAATATGCAAATTTTACTTAATTTTTTTGTACACCAGTGTACTATTAGTAATATTTTGAGAAAAAGACATGGGCTTTCACGTTACTATCAAAAATTCCACGGAGCAATAATAAATTAAGAATCATTATATTAGATCATGAAAATATTCTCTTTTTTTTTTTTTACTTTGACTGTATTTTTTTTTTTTCATATCTATTTCAAAAAATTAATTATTTTAATTTTTTGTGTTGGTATTTCGATAGTTTAAGAACAAACAGAATTTTGATCTCTAACCAGCAAGTCCGTCGTATTTTAAATCTCGTTTGATAATTCATATAGAAAATCAAACTTTTAAAATATCAAATGAGTATCAAACAAATATTATTTCTTGCTTATTAATTCATACACTGAAGATTCATTGAATCATTCTAGTAGTCCTTAACAATTCTGTTTGAAAATTTGGTGTCAAACATTAATAAACGTGTAGTGTTACTCGCGCCCGTAGCATATCTTCAAACTACACGTTCCCCCTGGGTTGAGCTAAATGTGTAACAGCGGTGCAGGCCTTGCTTATGGCATAAAGTTTAACTGTCTCTGTATTGCTCTACTGCGTATGAGAGGGGCCTGAATGGCCGAATTTCTAGCGCTCTGGTGCTCGGTACCACAGGTTTCGCGTTCGAGAGTCCTGGCGGTGCCATGGGTGTTTGTAGTGGTTCGGAATCCACTTTAAACTGTGGGTCCGGTCTGTTTAGCCTAAAATGTGCATAAGATGACCATAGATCGACAAACAAACCAAAACAAACTACTGTGTAAGAGCGTTACTTGCAGTGGCTACTGCCTTATGGGCTAAACATGTCACTATGTGATTCCCTTCGTTTCTCGTTGTTGTTTCCATATTCATTGTGTTGTTTTCATTTTATTGCTTATTGTAGCCTGCCATTGGAAATAAAAAAAACGATTTTTATCATTATAAATTAGTTTCTGTTTTACACAACAAATTCGTAGCAGACCTTAATGAGTGAGATTACTGTGCCTGGTATTTGATGATGTATGTTCAACAAAGCAGAGAAGAATTAATCAATCTTACACCTTATCATAGTTGATAGATTTTTTTTATTTGTGTCCTTATAATGAAAATGGTGGGAACAGCAGCGTCCTAAATAATTGATGAAAAAGCAATCATGCCGAAAGGTTCCATCTTGTTGATAGACACCAACGGCAGTCAACTGATTGTTTTTTCATGCATTGAGTGAATGTCGTTAACTTATGGGATTGTTTTTAATCGTCAGAAAAAATGAATTAATAAATATTTGATTGTTTTTTGTATGTTTCATAATTATTTTTTGGGATAGCTGATTTATCTCCTGAATTTAACTGTCAGATTAATTCTGATCTGAAAAAAAAAAAATAGTGTTTTTACCTCTCACTGTGCATATGTTTTCCTTGGCTATGTTCTGTTTATTTTTAATCGAAAATAGTTGAGTGAATCCACAGAAATTGAAGAATATTTAACAATAGTGTCTATCTGTATAATCACCGATGGTTAATTAAGTAGAAAAAAAGTTTCAGGATATATTGTTCTTTACATTTTCCAAAATTTAGTTTTTCAGAAACGACAGTCATTCCAACATTCATTCCAACGCTCCTCAAAAATTTTGATACCTTTTTTTTGTAGAACGATTTGTCTTTGCTTTGAAAACAGGCCTCAGTTTCGGCAATCACTTCTTGATTTGAACCAAATTTCTTTCCCTGGGCATCTTTTTGATGTCTGCAAAATGCCAATAGTCGCTGGGGGCCTGAACTGGAAAGTAAGGTAGGCGGGAAATCAAGCGTAAGTCATTCAATTTAACCATAGTTTTCATCAACTTGTGACATGGGGCATTGTCTTGTTGAAACAGCACTTTTTTTTCCTTAAATTCTACACTCAATCGATCTAATAATGACATCTAATATTCGCTATTGATAGTTTTATCTTTCTAAAGATAATCGATGAACAAAATACCATGCGTGTTCCAAAATATGGATGCCATAACTTTGCCTATTGAGTTTCCAGTTTTTATTCGCTGTGGACGACTTTCACCCGCTGCTGTCCACTCAGCTGACAAAACTATTTTTGCGGAACTTTTTTATGTTTTCAGGGACAGCTGCCGATTTTGGCTACCAGAGCATTCAGCATAATCAGCTTACGACCGCCTTTAAATTCAGCATACCAATCAATAATAGTTGATTTCTCTGGTGCAGAGTCTACATAATGCTTATCAAGCCACTGTTTGGCTTCAACAGTATTTTTCCCCCATCAAAAAACAATGTTTAATCAACACAAGAAATTCTTTTTTTATTCATTGTTTTTGAAAATTACAAAACTGGGGTCACTAAGCCCACTGTAACCTGTAAACTAATTATCAGAACGTCATGAAATTTTGACACGTATCGTTTGAAGGATTCTACTGTTCAGAAATCATATGGGTCTGTCAACAGTGTTGTCATACATGTGTCAGACCAGAGACTTATTGAGTGACGTGTTAGAAAAGGCCCAATATTTTGCTTATAAACACAGGCCATTTTATTACTATAAATGAACACACGTTGATGGTGCTGTCACACGTTGATGGTGCTGTCACACGTTGATGGTGCTTATTACTTCTATGAATATAGTAATTGTTTTCATGCTACATAAAAAATGTTTTCTTAAAAAGTGGAAAACAGCATAGCTTCTCTGGTTACCTGACAATTCATAACCACTTAGTAGTTACACTTACTTTTTATTCAACCAAACTATGTAAATATAGTGAAAATTTTTAAATGTTTAATTAGAGGAGGGCCTGATGGCTGAGTAACTAGCTCTCAGTGCCACAGGTTTCGAGTTCGAGTCCCGGTTAGGCCATTGATGTTTGTAGGGGTTCGGAATTCACTTTAAACCGTAGGTTCCAATCTAATATGATTGTTGGATAGACTTGAAAACCTTACAATGTAAAAAAAGAAACCATCTCCTGTCTCGAAATTTACCATTAGGTAGACGACCGTGGCCCACCATGGTCTATAGTGTCATGGAGTTAGTTAGTTAGTTAGTTAGAGGAATAGATAGAGTTTTATACTATGACTAATAATTTACCTATTATATTCATGATTTTAGTGATTTATTTATTATGATTAATATTCGAACTCATTCTTTTTCTCAATAAAGAACAATTTATGCATAAGTTAATCGAAATTTACCTAAATTTTTTATTTATATTTCTTTCAATAATGACGTTTTCGTCCAAGAAGCACGTTTTCGTACCAAGAAGTCTTAGTTGGAAGCATGGAAAGCGATATCGAAGCTTATGCCAGGGTTAAGCACGATATATCTCTAAGTCAAAATACCCTTCTGTTGAACTCTAGGAGAAGTATGAAAAATGGTAGTTACTAGATTGAAAATTCCTGTTCCATTTAAGTTTATTGTTGCTGGCTTTCGCTGTATACTCTGGGCAATGCTATATCTATTACAACTTTGCCGTTCTGGTAGCATATGATTCAGGTCAGAGTACCTGTCCAGGTAGTACTTGTAGTTATTAGATTGAGAATTCCTATTTCATTTAAGTTCATTGTTGCCGGCTTTCGTTGTATACTCTGGGCAATGCTATATCTATTACAACTTTGCCGTTCTGGTAGCATATGATTCAGGTCAGAGTACCTGTCAGGTAGTACTTGTAGTTATTAGATTGAGAATTCCTATTTCATTTAAGTTCATTGTTGCCGGCTTTCGTTGTATACTCTGGGCAATGCTATATCTATTACAACTTTGCCGTTCTGGTAGCATATGATTCAGGTCAGAGTACCTGTCAGGTAGTACTTGTAGTTATTAGATTGAGAATTCCTATTTCATTTAAGTTCATTGTTGCCGGCTTTCGTTGTATACTCTGGGCAATGCTATATCTATTACAACTTTGCCGTTCTGGTAGCATATGATTCAGGTCAGAGTACCTGTCAGGTAGTACTTGTAGTTATTAGATTGAGAATTCCTATTTCATTTAAGTTCATTGTTGCCGGCTTTCGTTGTATACTCTGGGCAATGCTATATCTATTACAACTTTGCCGTTCTGGTAGCATATGATTCAGGTCAGAGTACCTGTCAGGTAGTATGTTATTAGATTGAGAATTCCTATTTCATTTAAGTTCATTGTTGCCGGCTTTCGTTGTATACTCTGGGCAATGCTATATCTATTACAACTTTGCCGTTCTGGTAGCATATGATTCAGGTCAAGTACCTGTCAGGGTAGTACTTGTAGTTATTAGATTGAGAATTCCTATTTCATTTAAGTTCATTGTTGCCGGCTTTCGTTGTATACTCTGGGCAATGCTATATCTATTACAACTTTGCCGTTCTGGTAGCATATGATTCAGGTCAGGTACCTGTCAGGTAGTACTTTGTAGTTATTAGATTGAGAATTTCTATTTCATTTAAGTTCATTGTTGCCGGCTTTCGTTGTATACTCTGGGCAATGCTATATCTATTACAACTTTGCCGTTCTGGTAGCATATGATTTAGGTCAGAGTACCTGTCAGGTAGTACTTGTAGTTATTAGATTGAGAATTCCTATTTCATTTAAGTTCATTGTTGCCGGCTTTCGTTGTATACTCTGGGCAATGCTATATCTATTACAACTTTGCCGTTCTGGTAGCGTATGATTCAGGTCAGAGTACCTGTCAGGTAGTACTTGTAGTTATTAGATTGAGAATTCCTATTTCATTTAAGTTCATTGTTGCCGGCTTTCGTTGTATACTCTGGGCAAGGGCTCTATTACAACACCGTTCTGGTAGCATATGATTTTAGGTCAGAGTACCTGTCAGGTAGTACTTGTAGTTATTAGATTGAGAATTCCTATTTCATTTAAGTTCATTGTTGCCGGCTTTCGTTGTATACTCTGGGCAATGCTATATCTATTACAACTTTGCCGTTCTGGTAGCATATGATTCAGGTCAGAGTACCTGTCAGGTAGTACTTGTAGTTATTAGATTGAGAATTCCTATTTCATTTAAGTTCATTGTTGCCGGCTTTCGTTGTATACTCTGGGCAATGCTATATCTATTACAACTTTTGCCGTTCTGGTAGCATATGATTTAGGTCAGAGTACCTGTCATTCAAAAATCCAATTATTCACATTATAAACATCTGTATGTTCATAAATTAAACATACATTGTTAGCAATGCAGAAGAAATTGCTTGTTCCATTATAAATGATAATCAAAATTTTATGAAGGTATTTATCGTTCTGTTAATTATAGAGTACAATGAGTTATCATTAGAGACAATTTCGTTCTCCAATGTTGCGTTTTAAGTAAACAAAGCATTTAAAACATTTATTCTTAACATTCAGAAATTATACCTTTCAAGAAATTTGAAATAAAAAATAGGAAGAGACATAGATTATCCGAACTGCAGGTTACGGAAAGGAGAAACATCAACACACACTATCTTCGGGATTTGGAAGCTTAGTAGAGCACGTCGGGGAGATTTCACCGGGTTTTAACTCCGAAGAACTTGTAACAAATCCACAAGGTCGTATCCATCAAATGCGCGTTTTCAGAGCCAATCCTCAATTCACCCTAACTCTTAGAAAAAAAAAAAAGCAAAAACGGAATTGTCTCTTAGAAAAATAAAGATAAATTTCAATTTCTTAAGATAAATAGTTATTTCTTGTGCATCTTGTATTTTTTTTTATTCATATTATTAATCAATAAGGTTCGTTTTTAATATTGAAAACAAATAACACTGTATTCTTTTTGACAATCGGCTGTCCTGGAACTATCCCGTTTGTGTATATATAAGCTTTATATACAATGGAAAAGTATTGTCCTATTATGCCTACTTATATACTTCAGTAGTCCTCATATTGTACCCCATTTACGCATGGGCCTTATTACTCTGGAGAAGTATTTCCCATTATGCTCCATTTGTGTATCTGATCGTATGTACCCCACTTATGTATGTACGTATGTATGTCTTATCTACTATGGAGAGGTATTGTCCCATTATACCCCACTTTTTATCTGTGGTCCTCGTGCTTACCTCACTTATCTATACCTATCATTTAATATGGGGAAGATTTTTTTTCCATTATACCCCACTTATGTATGTCCATCATTTAACATGGGAAGATATTTCCCCAATTATGCCCCACTATGTATGCCTACCATTTAATATTATGCCCCACTTATGTATGCATCATTTAATATTATGCCCCACTTATGTATGCCTACCATTTAATATTATGCCCCACTTATGTATGCATCATTTAATATTATGCCCCACTTATGTATGCCTATCATTTAATATTATGCCCACTTATGTATGCATCATTTAATATTATGCCCCCACTTATGTATGCCTATCTTTAATATTATGCCACACTCATATATCGGTAGTCCTCGTGCATACCCGACTCAAGTATATGTGCCTTATTTATTCTGGAGAAATATTGTCCCGTTATGTCCACTTATATATCTATGATTCTCTTGCATACTCCACTTATGAATATGCCGTATCTACTATGAAACATTGTTCCATTATGCCCCGCTTATATCTGTAGTTTTCGTGCATACCAACTAGAGGTGGTCTTTTGAGTTTAGGGAATTGCCAGAAGCCGCACGGAGGGAATACGGTGGTTCTGGAACGACATGTTTCATTTTTGGCGAAAAAGTCACGACGAATCACTGCACTGTGTGCTGACTAATTCAGTGTCTTCGGTGCCAATCAAGTTTTGACGCGTTTGAGGTCCAAAACATCTTTTAAAATGGAATTTTGCAAATCCAACATCATCAGCAAGGTCTCTAATTGTAAATCGACGGTTTGCAAACACCAAATCTTTAATTTTTTGAACGTGAGCTTTGTCGGTTGAGATTGGTGGTCGATCAGAGGGTTCTTGTCTTCAAACGCATTCTCTGACTTCTTTGAACTGTTTATACCACTTCTAAACATTTCTATCCGATATAGGAATGCTCACCGAATGCCTTTTGCAACATTCTAATGTTTCCGCAAACAAAATTGAATGCAAGTTCTTTGCTCAATTCATTCAGACATTTCAAAATCGCCGGAATCCGTTTAAGCGTCTCACAAAACCAAGCGTAACTCAATCACTAATGAATATTTTGACGTAAAATTGAAAACTGGTCTTATTTTTTGAACACAGTAGTTTCTACTATGGAGAAGTATTGTACCATTATGCCCACTTCAAATCTGTGGTCCTCGTTTTACCTCCCTATGTATGTCTATCATTTACTATAGGAAGATATTTTCCAAATTTCCATCGTAAATAAATAAGAAGCACTTATGATATCAAGTTGCATAAAATTCGACTTGTTTATTATTATTTCGAATTTAAAATAGTTTTAAAGGAATATAAAAAATGATCTTTCAATTCAATATTGTACTGAGATTACAAAAATAAATTCAAACCGCACCATTGTATTTTACTTGTTTCAATGTTTAGAAGAGCTTAACTTTTTTAAGCAAATTAAAAGTGTGATTTAAATTCAAATTTGGTATAATGTTCAATAGTTTTTCATTTATAAATTCGATGACACTTACCATACTAGAGCACCATCATTGCCCATGAAAACTAGAAGATGCACCGGAAAATATATAAAAGGAACTACTATTCATTTCTGTGAAGGAACTGCTGTTCATTTGACAGTGAAGTAGAAATCTTCTATTACTGTATATTTAAACAAATTTCAAAAATGAACATTTTCTTTTCATTTATCTGATAACTCTGATTCTCATCACTCTTGCTGTTGTTGTTTCTTATCCCACTTGATAGACAATAACATCTAGAATAAGTCCAAAACCCCCTGGGGTCTCTTGGAAGAAGGGCTTTGCTGCTTCTGTTGTGGTGGAACACTCGTAGTAAAAGTCGGTCTTGGAACAGTGGCGCTGAAGAAGGAGGGCAGTACCTTCTGTTAGGACTTTTAGGGTGAACTGCTTCACCTTTTGCGTATCGTATTTGAGAAAACCCTGAAGACTCCCCAGGTAGTTCGACTCATGAGGCAAGATGCAAGATGGTGTCTTTCCTCGTGAGTTGAAAAAAGAGTATGAGAGAGAGTCATTTTTTAAAACAGAGTCTACAACAAAGCCGCCAGAGGAATTGAACCTCAACCCTAATGCTCAACAGCGGCGAGCTATGCGACTGAGCCACGAGTCTTCAGACACAAATGAAGTATTGACTTGAATGAAGGGGACTCTTCACAAAATGCTAAACTTTCATAAATGTATCATTCATAAAATTTTTAACCTTAAAATCAAAACCCCTTTCTTAAAATATCCAAAGAAAAAAAAATATATATTATAAATCATCGATAAATATTTATATTTGATTTCCTATTTAAATCTTAAATGCAAATCGGTGATCAGTTTATCCATGCATCTATTTTTGTTATAAATATAGATGAAAGAACAGTAAAATAGAATTTTAAAACATTAATTCTCTTATTTTAATTATTTATAATAAATAGAGAGAGAACTCAGTTATCGTACTGAAATGAAATGCAATCGATCACAATTCTTTGATATTAACCACATAGGATTAAGCAATTCCGTAAGCATATGGGTAACACCTTTTCGATGTTATTATGCATAAAACTTGTTTGCGTACATAATAACAATAGTCCAAACATATTAGTATTCGTGTCGTATTTTTATATTCACCTGTAATGCAGTTCATTGTAAATAATTAATTTTAATGCAACTACTTTTATTATTTAGAACAACCTAATTGATCTTGGTCACTGATTCCTGCCCTTATGTTCAGTACAGGCTTTAATTGACGATTTTATTTAGAAGCACATAAATTATTTTATAGGAAAAATGAATTTATTGTCAGTTAAAATATTACTATGCATTGAAAATGCATCTGTCATTAAATAATGTAGTCATGCAAGTACGGAAGGACCTACGTTGGGGCCAGCTTGTAGTAGATGTCGGTTTGTTTGTGCAGCTGGAACTGGGTGTGGTCGAGACGAGTCACAAGTTCAAGAACACACAGATTTATTTTGACGCGCACAAGTACCACATTTACAATTAAAAATAAACAATATTTAACACAGCATGTACATTTAAAGAACATTTAATTGAACATTTTTAAGTGGAATACTTCCACTAAGGGATTCCACTTCTAGCTCTCGGAATGAGAGATTGGAAGTCAGCGCCAGTTGCGCCGTGCGTCCTCTATGGGTGAGAGCCTAATTGCCTACTAATGATTTCTTCTGAACACCGCAAGGGGCGCTCTTGCAATGCATAGGAGAGGAAGCATAGTTGCGTAGGTGGAACCACGGTTAAAATAAGAAATTTGATACCAATTTTTTCAAAATGTTATAATGTTATGAAAGAGGATTAATATCATTTAATGTTGTATGAATTGTTCTTTATGTGAATCAATAAACTATTGATATAAAACCATAAATACGTCTTAACAGAATTATTCGTTTTGATATTCATATGGAGTAGTTCGGATTCACTAAAAGGACAGAATAAATAAACGTTTATTGGATAATTTAATTTTTAAAAGAAATTTGTTTAATTGTTGCTGCTTACGCATTCGCTTATGTATTTTATAATTAAATATAGCAGCGATTCGTATTTCCTTCAAAATATATCAAAGTATTTCAAAGCAATTTCCAAAATTTAAACTGTCTAAAACAAGGGTGGCCAACCCGTGGGCCGCATGCGGTCCGCCTTGAATATTTTTTCGGCCCATGTGATTTATACCACTTTTCCAAATTAATGGCTAAAGTAGTGAAAACCAATGCATTAAAAAAAATACATTATTTGTGCATCTATATATTCAAAAAAATTAACTGTCGAAATTATGAGAAAAAATTAACTTAAAGTAATATTCGTGAGAATTGTATGTCAGATATTGCTTGTTTTATTTATGAGTTTACAGTTATGAATTCGCAGAATAATTAAATTATATTCCATCTCTAGACACGCACAGTTGATTGTTGATAGCAGAGAAAAACCAAGATCTTAGTTGAAGCTTTTAGCACTTTTGGTTCAACTTACAACATTTTTTTTTTCTAAATGGAAATTGACCAAATGCAAAACACGCTCAAATGTAACGGACGCTGTCCTGTAACAGGAATTACGATGTGCAAATACCCAAATTGAGATCGATTTGCAAAAGCTAAGTGAAAGAGTGGAGAAACACATATCGCACCAGTAAAATAAATATTTTTTAAGATTTCATTTTTTCGTTTATATATATATATTTTTTTATATTTCATTTTTAGTGTTATATATTCTTTACAATGTTCGTTTAGTATCCTTATTATTATGTTATCTATGTATACATGTAAGAATAATAGTAAACACAATAATAATAATAACTCATTCTGCTCATTCTCATTCATTCCAAAAAAAAAAGTCTATAGGGGTCGAAATCTAATATGGGGATATATATATATATATATATATATCTTTTTGGGTTGACCAAGTATAAAAAATCATCAACTGTATGATGGAATTTGCATTAACTCTTCGCTGTATCTGGAGGTCCTTTGTTGTTGTTATTGTTTTCAAAAGTGGAATTATTGTCATTTATCACTACAAGGTCCGATAAAAGCTATGTCGCATACATGAATTTTTAATGCAAAAAAAATTTGTTTTTATGTGTTAGAAAAATAAACATGTAAAAGCAATTTTGAACAAACAGACAACTAAAAAAAGTTTTTGTATGTATACAGGGGCTCCCATACATTTTAAAAATTTAAAACCATTCAGTAGCCAGGAGTTAAATTAGAATACAAAGTCAAATATTTTTTTCGTATAATCTCCATGTGATTCTGAATAAAAAAACTGAAGATTTAGAAAAAAAATATCGAATCATTTTCTTTTTTAAAAAATGAAAATACAAAAAAAAGAATACATCACGAATATTTGTACACCAAAACATCTTCAAATAAATCAACAAATAAAATTATCGTCTGCTACTGTTTTATTTTATTTTTAATTTTTACATTTTGGTGGCATTTAAAAAAATCGTTTAGATTTCATCTTTGCTTGCTTATTTCGTTCTATTCTATTTATTATTTATAAATGTCTCATATTAATAAGAAGGCAAAGTACAGCATTCGAAAATGGATTATTTTTCATTATAATAGTGGTAAATCAATTCGGAATATGGTCAACTTAGTAAATTTATTCCAACGTACTAGTGCAATGTACGATAAAGCATTTTAAAAAAGAATATTGGAACAAAAACTGGGTAAAAAAAAAAGCCTATCCAGCAAAGTTATCTTTAAGATTTATAGTTAAAATAGTTGAAAAATTGTGAAAAATCCATGTTTGAGTGTTGTAAAAATGTCTACAGAATACATTGAAATTACAAGACAATGAAAATATAATGAAAATACAAGAAAATGCATCACAAATATTTGTATCCCAAAACATTTACGAATAAATCCAAAAATAAAATTATCGTCTATTACTATTTTATTTTTATTTTTAATTTTTGTATTTTGGCGACGTTTAAAAAAATCGTTTGGCTTTTATCTTTGCTTGCATATTTCGTTCTATTCTATTTATTATTTATAAATGTCTCGTGTTAGTAAGAATACAAAATACAGCATTCGAAAATGGATTATTTTTCATGATAATAGTGGTAAATCAGTTCGGAATATATATTGCCAACTTAGCAAATTTATTTCAACGTACAGGTTCAGTGTGTGATAAAACATTTTAATATAGAAAACTGGAACAAAAACTGGGTAAAACACTTATCCAGAAAAGTCATTTCTACGTGATCAGAGATTTATAGTTGAGTGTTGTAAAAATGTCTACAGAATTTATTGAAAAATTTGCGAATTTAATCAAAGAATATTTATGCAGATAAAAGAGTAAAGTCTTCGCCAAAATAAATTAGAATATTTCATAATACATGACGACGCCATTTTGTAATAAGTAAAAGTGAGTTTCTTTAATTTATTTTTTTTTTTTTTTTTTTAAAGACAAACTCACATCTGTATAAAAATGTCATTAAGTTCATAACTATTACTTAAAAAATATTATCCTTGGGTATTAGCAACGATCAACTTAAAAGATAATTCTTAACAAGTTGAACAAAAAAACTTTTTTTTTATAATATAAGTAAAATAATCTTGTCTGAGCTTCTGCTCATAATGATGTTTTTAAACTTGCCTGAATATTTCCAAACATTTGTTCGGATGTATGAGATTCTATTTAAATACGTCATGTTGTGCTTGGGTAGTTAATTTTATTATTCTTATAAATCATTGCTGTATTACTAGTCTGCTTTTTCTAAACTGGCTTTGTTGTCTAAAAGTTAACAAGAATAGCTTTGGATTTATTATCAATGTTGTTTATACACTGTATTTTCTGTGGCTTAAGATAAATCTTTGAACCAATTTTGAGATTTTCAAGAAATGTTATAATAATAATGAAATATAATATAAATAATGAACACAGAACGTTTTCATTAAACTTTCTGTGTTCTATATTTTTCTATTACGGCTCATCCTTTTTTTTTTTTTATTTGTAATAAATTATCATTCAAATATTTTTAAAATCTCAAATAATTTGCGTGCCAAATACTAAAATGACATATATTATATATATATATATGTATGTGTGTGTGTGTGTGTGTGTGCATATTGTGCGGAGTATATATTTGAGTTACGTCAGACATCCTTTTAACATAATGCAAGTTAATTATTTGAGATTTCAAAGGATATTTAGATGAGATAAATTTATTTAAAATACACAGAGAAAACAGAAAAATACTGTATATATATATGTATGTTGTTGTTCTAATGCAGCTGGCAATATAGAGACAATTCATCTTTATGCATGGTGTTACGGAAAGATACAAATACGAATGTAATCGAAATAATCTGTTAAAAACATTAATAATTATTTTAATTAATTTATTATTTTCCTATTTTACATCGATTCAAATGCCTGTATAACAACATGAAATCAGAAAGGAATGGCTGTTGCCAGTCACACGAATAAACTCGTATTTGTCTTAGAATAATACAAGGTAGAATCAAACACTTATTTTAGTACAGAATTAAAACGTAATTAACTTGTGGTGTTCCTGAAAGATACAAATACGAATATAATCGGAATAATTTGTTAAAAGCATTAATAATTATTTTAATCTATTTACTATTTTTCTATTTTAATGATTTTACATCGATTCAAATGCCTGTATAACAACATGAAATCAGAAAGGAATGGCTGTTGCCAGTCACACGAATAAACTCGTATTTGTCTTAGAATAATACAAGGTAGAATCAAACACTTATTTTAGTACAGAATTAAAACGTAATTAACTTGTGGTGTTCCTGAAAGATACAAATACGAATATAATCGGAATAATTTGTTAAAAGCATTAATAATTATTTTAATCTATTTACTATTTTCCTATTTTAATGATTTTACATCGATTCAAATGCCTGTATAACAACATGAAATCAGAAAGGAATGGCTGTTGCCAGTCACACGAATAAACTCGTATTTGTCTTAGAATAATACAAGGTAGAATCAAACACTTATTTTAGTACAGAATTAAAACGTAATTAACTTGTGGTGTTCCTGAAAGATACAAATACGAATATAATCGGAATAATTTGTTAAAAGCATTAATAATTATTTTAATCTATTTACTATTTTCCTATTTTAATGATTTTACATCGATTCAAATGCCTGTATAACAACATGAAATCAGAAAGGAATGGCTGTTGCCAGTCACACGAATAAACTCGTATTTGTCTTAGAATAATACAAGGTAGAATCAAACACTTATTTTAGTACAGAATTAAAACGTAATTAACTTGTGGTGTTCCTGAAAAGATACAAATACGAATATAATCGGAATAATTTGTTAAAAGCATTAATAATTATTTTAATCTATTTACTATTTTTTCTATTTTAATGATTTTACATCGATTCAAATGCCTGTATAACAACATGAAATCAGAAAGGAATGGCTGTTGCCAGTCACACGAATAAACTCGTATTTGTCTTAGAATAATACAAGGTAGAATCAAACACTTATTTTAGTACAGAATTAAAACGTAATTAACTTGTGGTGTTCCTGAAAGATACAAATACGAATATAATCGGAATAATTTGTTAAAAGCATTAATAATTATTTTAATCTATTTACTATTTTCCTATTTTAATGATTTTACATCGATTCAAATGCCTGTATAACAACATGAAATCAGAAAGGAATGGCTGTTGCCAGTCACACGAATAAACTCGTATTTGTCTTAGAATAATACAAGGTAGAATCAAACACTTATTTTAGTACAGAATTAAAACGTAATTAACTTGTGGTGTTCCTGAAAGATACAAATACGAATATAATCGGAATAATTTGTTAAAAGCATTAATAATTATTTTAATCTATTTACTATTTTCCTATTTTAATGATTTTACATCGATTCAAATGCCTGTATAACAACATGAAATCAGAAAGGAATGGCTGTTGCCAGTCACACGAATAAACTCGTATTTGTCTTAGAATAATACAAGGTAGAATCAAACACTTATTTTAGTACAGAATTAAAACGTAATTAACTTGTGGTGTTCCTGAAAGATACAAATACGAATATAATCGGAATAATTTGTTAAAAGCATTAATAATTATTTTAATCTATTTACTATTTTCCTATTTTAATGATTTTACATCGATTCAAATGCCTGTATAACAACATGAAATCAGAAAGGAATGGCTGTTGCCAGTCACACGAATAAACTCGTATTTGTCTTAGAATAATACAAGGTAGAATCAAACACTTATTTTAGTACAGAATTAAAACGTAATTAACTTGTGGTGTTCCTGAAAGATACAAATACGAATATAATCGGAATAATTTGTTAAAAGCATTAATAATTATTTTAATCTATTTACTATTTTTCTATTTTAATGATTTTACATCGATTCAAATGCCTGTATAACAACATGAAATCAGAAAGGAATGGCTGTTGCCAGTCACACGAATAAACTAAACGTATTTGTCTTATAATAATACAAGGTAGAATCAAACACTTATTTTAGTACAGAATTAAAACGTAATTAACTTGTGGTGTTCCTGAAAGATACAAATACGAATATAATCGGAATAATTTGTTAAAAGCATTAATAATTATTTTAATCTATTTACTATTTTCTATTTTAATGATTTTACATCGATTCAAATGCCTGTATAACAACATGAAATCAGAAAGGAATGGCTGTTGCCAGTCACACGAATAAACTCGTATTTGTCTTAGAATAATACAAGGTAGAATCAAACACTTATTTTAGTACAGAATTAAAACGTAATTAACTTGTGGTGTTCCTGAAAGATACAAATACGAATATAATCGGAATAATTTGTTAAAAGCATTAATAATTATTTTAATCTATTTACTATTTTCCTATTTTAATGATTTTACATCGATTCAAATGCCTGTATAACAACATGAAATCACAATGGAATGGCTGTTGCCAGATTACACGAATAATAAATGAATAACACCAATAAACTCATATTTGTCTTATAATAATGCAAGGTAGAATCTAACACATTATTTTAGTACAGAATTAAAACGTAATTAACTTGTGGTGTTCCGGAAAGATACAAATACAAGTATAATCGGAATAATCCATTAAAAGCATTAATAATTGTTTTTCGACAAATTAATTTATTATTTTTTCATTTTAATGATATTTCTCAATTTTCTGCAGCCGATCTTTGGAATGCATGAAGAATCCAAATCCTGCCATCTACATCAGCGATAACAACAACAACAATCAACCTAAACAGGAACCAACCCACCACAAAGAGACCAAGCAGCAGGTAAGAAAACCTACTTTTTCCATGTATTACCTTACATATTTCTTACACATAATAGTACAACTCTGCTGGATAAAAATCCTTTCTTTGTTCAGTGAGATTCCTACATCTTGGAATACCTGTTTAGAATTGAACAAAAATAATTGAACACACATTTGATGATGTTTATCACTTCAGAGGTTAGGGTTTTTTTTTATTACAGTATCTTAAAGTTTATTCTTAAAGTCTTCTATTGTTCCTGTTCCTTTTTTTCAGTTAGTAAAAGTGGCTTTATTTTCTTTCTTTTTTTCTTAACCTAAATCGGCAATTTTACTTAAGAACAGCGATTCGTATGTTTGTCAAATCCAAGTATCACCAACGCTACCAGGTTTTAATGGAAGGGACAGTAAAAAAAAATATTTAAAAATATGCATTGTGTATTATTTATCTTATTTTTATTTATCATATATATATATATATAATAAATAATGTAGAAAATATTTAAAAATTTTATTTTATTAGTAGAATGCCATTGGGTAAACCAGGTGTGGCGTGAATATTTTTCCGACCCGTGAGATTTATCACACTTTTACAGAATGTATTTATTTTTTAATGGTCGAAGTAGTGAAAACCAATGTATTTAAAAAATACGTTATGTGTGCATCCATATATTCAAAAATTAACTCTCGAAATGAGGAGAAAAAGTTAATTTTGATTTTAAAAATAACATTCTTGCGACTATAGGACAGATATTGTCTGTTTTATTTTTAACTTTACAGTTATGAGTTCACAGAATATTTAAATTATATTCTGCGAACTCATGATGTGTCTTATTGTGAAACATCTAATGTAACATTTGCTATGTTTCACTTTAAGTGACCATCCCTAGATAGTTGATTGTTGATAGCACAGCGAACCAGACTCTTAGTAGACGTTGTTAGCGCTTTTGGTTCAACTTACACCTGCGAATCGGGTTTTTTTTTTTTTTTCTAAAATGAAATTGACCAAACACAAAAACACGCTCAAACATAACGGACGCAACACCCATTGCGATGTGTACATACACAAATTGAGATCGCTTTGCAAAAGTTAAGTGAAAGAGTGGAAAAACAACTATCGCACTAGTAAAATAACTATTTCTTAATGATTTCATTTGTTTATTTCTTTTATATTTATATATTTTTGATATTTCATGTTTAGTGTTATATATTTCTTTACAACGTGCGTTTAGTATCATTATTATTACGTTACCCATGTTTACATGTAAGAATAATAGTAAACACAATAATAACAACTCATCATGTTTCCATTTTTGACTCAAAATAAAATGTCTACAGTGGGTCGGTCAATCTGATATGAGGATATGTAATTTTCTATGCGGCCCGCGGAGTTAGGTGCATTGCCAATGTGGGCCGCAAGATCATTCGGTTTGACCACCCCTGGGATAAACAGTTCTCTTTTGATATTTTATTCTATTTTTTTTAAAAAAAATGAATGAAAGAAAATGAAAGAAAAAAATGAATTATACATTTTCAATTAGTCAAACGCTTCCATTTTATTGATATCCATGAAAAGTTTATTAACATGATGTTTTTTCTCCTTTTTAATGTGTTATTAAACAATGAGTTGTGATTCATTTTATGGGTGCAACGAAGGAACTTTATTAAATTGTGTTCACGTTCGCTGTGTATCGTTCTCAATCGTATTAATCGTAATCGAGCAAAAATCGTATTATCTTTTACAAACGATTTTTTTTTAAGATATTACTAAATAATTTTAAAAGCGGGTAACAAACTTGGTGGGGGTTGGGTTAAGATACTTGAGGTACATCGTTATTTATACACGCACATACAGAAACTCACAGCTTTGTTTATACACGCACAAATACTACACACATACTAATATTTAACACATTTAAAGAGATAATTATAGATTCGCAGAAGGACTCCACTTCTAATCCGAAAATCCAAAACTCGGATATGCGCAGGGGGCGCGAAATATACGTTCCTCTCGGTATGAGAGATTTAAAATTAAACGTTTCAGTGAGAGCGCAAGGAGGAGCTGCACTTCCTCTTGGGTGTGAATCTCAAGGCTTTATGACAATTTCTCCTGAACGCCACAGGGAACTCTCTTTCCGGTGTGTAGGAGGAATCGCGGTTACAAAAGTAAATTATGAATGGTTAATCACACGTGTCCTGTTGACTGAAGTATGCACATCATTTTTAAAAACATTTAATTTACATTCTAATACTATAAAATTGTTGTGTATGGAAAAGAGGAAGATATTACATGAAAACCGCTGCATAATATCATGTCAATCTTAGATACTTTAAACAAAACTCCAGTTATATTGGTTAGAAAAAAAATTGTCAACTTGCATATTTTTACTTTATTGAATCAAAGCATCGGATGTTAATAAAATTAAATTTAAAATATACTTTAATAAATTTGTGTCAAAAATATTAACAAAAAAAAATGGATGTCAGATCTCGCTGAATTTTTTTTTTTATTTATTTAGTACAATTTCATTTAATTCATGCAAGTTTGAAATTTTTTTTAAAATATTTTAGCTATATTTATCAGTGGGATAATTATCACAAGTCTGATATTATTAATAATAATGGCAATATCGTAAGTCTGTTTGTGAGTTTTGGAGAATCTGGATAATTCACGGTGGTCACATTATGACATTAAACTAACAAAAAAACACTAAAATTTTTTTTAGATTTTCAGATATTTTTCATTTATTTTGTATATTTTATATTCTTTGACTAAAACGCAGTGTTATCTTGAAGATATATTATGAATTATATGAATAATTTGTAAATTGTTCAAACAGTTGCTTTTCTTAATTTAATGCTTATTGTCAGTGGATATGATAAAACCTACCAGAGCTAATTTTCAAAGAAATATATCAGCATGCAAATATGCCTTCACGTACCACCTGCTCACAAAAATTTAATGTTTTTTTTTTTTATGAGGGTCCATCACTTGTCCTTTTACGGACATATAAGAATGTAATGAAAATAAATTTTAGAAAATTTTGAAATTTTTTTTTGTATGATTTTATTAAATTTGATATACGTTTACACATTTTAGTCGATTTGATATTCTACATTATTTTAACAACTGATGTACTCACGAGATTGAAAAAGCACTAATTAATAAACTGATAAAGTAATTAAGTTTGAAATGACTTGCATAAGTGACACTCAATTAAAAGATTTTCGTAATTTATATAAAATTAAATTTAAAAAAAACCATTAAAATATGATAAATATATATTATTTACAATATGTTGTGAGGAATAATATACAGGATGATTATAATTAAAGTCCCACTTTCAAAATGTAGTAAAAAGTAGTAATGAGTTCAAATCACTCATCACAATGAGTTCAAATTTGAACTGAAGATACTGAAAAAGGGGAAATGGTATACGACATCAAAAAAAGTTCCCAAGTGTACTAATAGATGGAGCTGTAAGCTGCATAAAGAAAGTCAATTCGGCTGCCAGTGATATTTTGAATCGAAATTATAATGTATTTGGCATGATTTGCATATTAAACCAACTGTAGTGTTCAATGTGCTTGATTGTTTCGGATTTTTGACGGAAAAAATGACTTCAAGTCATTTAACAGTTGTGCCATTGTGAGTGGAAACCATCCACCACGTCAAAATCATACCACATTGGATGGGTAAAATCGGTGGAATTTTTTTGATGCCGTACCGTTTCCTCCTTCTATAAGTATCTTCAATTCAAATTTGAACTTATTGTGACGAGTGGCTCATTTTTTTTTACAACATTTTGAAAGTGGGACTTTAATTATAATCACCCTGCATATTAAATTACTATATATAGATAATATAGTTGGATGAAAAGCAATGTTCAAAGAAATGTTTCACCTTCTTTAAAAAAACATTAAAAAAAAAAAGTTAACGTATTAAACTTTAAACTTAAATTTAATCTACACTCAATCCTTAAATTGGGATATAAAAAAAAAAATCACAAAAATATTTTCCAGTAAATGGTAGCTCTTCTCAACCGTAACTGCACCTCCCATTTTTCTGGAGTAAAGTTGAAGAAAATCGATCAATCAACCACCTATCATTTCCGGAAGAAAAAAAATCACAACCGTAACCCTCACTCTGATGTTCTGAACTTCTAAATTATAATTATCGTCTGCTAAATACAATGCGTTGCCATACAGTTAGAACAAAAAATAAAAAAGAATTTTTTTCATTCTAATTGGCAGTTGTTGTTCTTTATCTTCGTATAAACCTCGATATTAAAAGCCTATTTATAGTTACCTTTTTTGAGAATGTGAGAAGATGTTAAACGTATCGATTCTGTCATGCTTCGTTTGAAGAAGAGAAAAATGAATTAAGGTAATCCAACTTGCAACAGAATGTGTCGCGAATCACCGAGCGTGTAACGATTCCGTAAAGGTGGAATTTTTCTCATAAAGCAGAATTAGGCGAGGGATAGTAGGCAGGGGGATCTGCTGTTAATCTCGAACTAATTTGGAATCTTTATTATTTTTTCCAGGATGAAACGATCAATCAAATTATTCTTTTTTTTAACGCTTTGAGGGGTAGGGTTTTAAAAAAGGGGCTAATGCCAAAATTAATACTTCTTTCGAAAATAGGCAAAAAGGTTACATGCTGCACCTTACTTAATTTGAATTTTTTTGTGTTAAAAGGACCATTTAAATAAACTATTTAGAAGCCTAATTTATTTTGCGAATAATTAAATAAATTGTTTAGGTAACGAATTTCAAATTCATAGTGAAGTCACAATAATCCTCTTTTAAATGAAATCACTCATCTGTAATTTCAAAGAATAAATCATTAGAATTATAATTACTAAAAAGTCTAGCACTCGGTTCCACAGGTTTCGGGTTCGAGTCCCGGTGGGGCCATGGTTTAGGTTTAGTTGGTCGCTCTACGGTTAATTTAGGCTAATTAGACCGGGAGCTACAGTTTAACGTGGATCCCGAACCACAAACAAATATCGATGCCACCGCCAGGATCGAACCTGAAGCTTGTGGTACCAATGGCCAGAGCGCTAGTCACTTGACCACCAGGCCGTAGGTAAGGCTATGGATGTTTTGTAGTAGTTCAGCATCTACTTTAATTCGTAAGTTCCAGTCTAATATTACTGTGGAGCATTGGACGCAGGGCTGACAACCCGTAAAAAAGAAAACATCTCACATTTCGGAATCTACCAGTAGGAGGACGGCCTTGGCCCCGCCATGGGGCTGTTGCGCCATTGTAGAAGAAGAATTACTAAAAAAGTAAACATATTATGTTCTTCTCTATATTATGCATAATAAAATTCAAGTTTCTTAGGTATACAATTGCATTTTATTTTGCTTAAATTGTGCAAGCTTAAGCTAGAAATTTATAAAAAAAAAAAAAAAAAAAACCTTTTTTTTTATTTATGAAATTAATTAAAAATGTTTTATATAATTTAGTTAATTTCATTACGAAGTTGAATTTGAAATTATATTCACAATCCGAATATTTAAAAAAAAAAAAATCATTTATTTTGCAGCTCGATTGCAATAATGATCAATTTCTAAAAATTTCTTAAAAAATTTGTAAGTTATTTAAAATTTGTTATGGGAAGTATAAAATAGGTTTCGTTTGAAGCTCCAAATACCATACACCTTCGAGTCGAGTGGCGCTCTGTGCCACAAGTTTCAGGATCGAGTCCCGGCGGTGCCTTGAATGTTTGTAGTGGTTCGGAATCCACTTTAAGCTGTAGGTCCCGGTCTGATATGACTATTGGGAGTAGGGCGTAGGGCTGACAACCTTACCCCGTAAAAAGAAAACATCGCTTGTCTCGAAATCTGCCAGTAGATAGACGGTCTTGACCCACCATAGGGCCAATGAAGAAGGGTGATCTGTTGATTAATAATTCCATGGCAAGGGATTCTTGTTATCTCACGTCACTCGAGTTTGAAGAATCACCCCCAAGATTCAATCTGCAATCTACTAGGATTGACACCTTCTTTCCCGAGCTCAAACATTTTACAGCTTACTGATTTATCATGTTTATCCTCGAATTAAATAAAGTTTCGATCGGTGTTTCGACTTGTGTTTCGAACCTGGCCCCTGTAATATGGACTCCAATGTGCTATCTACCTGGCTACTGTGGCTCATTTTGAAATATTTAGAAAACCTCCTTTTATAAATTATTTTATTATCGATTTTTATGCTTGAAGGAGTTGCGCAGTCATTATCTGGTAGAGTTTCTCTTTTTTGCTTGCGAAAGGTTTTATTTATCTCCTTCTAATATTGTTAATTCAGATTGGTTCCTAGATATAAGAACATTATCTTTTATTGATAATTTATTACATAAGGGAAAAATCAGATGAGTTAATCTGTCTAAGCTTTGGATTGCGTAACGCTCACAATGATGTTATCGCGTATATCAATCCAAAAAACAATTTTAATTCTTTTAATGTTGCAAATTTATCTACAATAGTGTTATTATCACCATTATAAATCTATAAAATGTACAACAATTTTGGATTTTCCTATAAGAATCATGGTCAATATTGCATATATTAAGGTATCTAAGATCTAGTTCATGTATGCAATTAAGTTGTATGTTCTTATTTCATGAAATTTATTTTTAAAAAAATTAATGTCATTTTCTTTTAGAATATCATTTAATATTAAATTATTATTATTATAAAAATTTGGAATGGATTGAAAGATAAAGAGAAGAGAATTAACAAATGACAATTTTTTTCTTTACTATGACACTGAAAAGTGTCGTTTAAGTTTGACATTTCTTTTTTTAATAAAATAATCCTTAATATAATTTAAATCATGATTTTTCCCTGTTTTTATATATCACTGTTCAGTAATTTATATCAAATATTGTAAAAAAAAAAGTATTTCAAGGTTTTTATGTGCCTATTATTAAAAAAAATGAAAAAATTTCTATATTCTCTTCAAGATTGATTTGATATATTTTCAATTATTTACTTTCATATATTTTTAAAATACCGATAGATTATTATAAAAAGCTTTTTCCGTACTAAGTCGATGTAGTTACATGCATGATGGGCTTGTTTTCTGATGCCTCTAGTTGAGATGTTTAACAACGATATTTAACATAGTTGAGATATTCAACAACAATATTTAAAATAGATGAGATAATTAACAATGGATCAACACATAGTTGAAATGTTTAACAACAATATTTAACATAGTTTAGATAGGAATATCTCAGCTACGTGTTGATAAATGTATTATTTAGCAACAGCACCATCAACATCTATGTTTGGATCAATACATATTGTAATACTTAACAAAGCGGCAGGCATGAATATGGGAAAAATTATTAAATAAAAAACCATTTGAATAATCATTTTTGTCCTTGGCGACTACAAAAATTCAAACCAAATACTAGAACGCCTGTTAAGTTAATATAGCATCATGCATCAAATTCTTTATTTAATTTTTTATTATTGAATTATTTATTTATTTTTATATTGTATATAAATAAAACATATTTTTATTAAATAATTCTCGAGGTGTTTTTAGGGGGAGAAGGGGGAGGAAGGGTGTGGCTCGCAGCTTTTACAAACCTACGCATTTCTTATTTAAAGCATACTTTTCTTTCCTGTACCTTTCCTGTTTCCTGTACTTTCCTTTCCTGTACCTTACAAACCCCGTACCTAGGACTACGTAGACCCCTACCCTGTCAGAAAAAGTGTGGTTCGGTGAGACCACGAACAGCTCAGCAAAGGGGGTGGGGAGGATAATGCTTTCCGGATAATGCCATTATAGAAGAAGAATTATTAAGCAAACATATTTAATATTTATATTATCTAATATATAAAATTCTCGTGTCGCAGTGTTTGTTGCCAAACTCCTCCGAAACGGCTTGACCGATTCTTATGAAACTTTTTGTGCATATTTAGTAGGTCTGCAAATCGGTCGTAATCTATTTTTTAAACCCCTAAGTGATAAGGGTGGTCCACCACTAAATATTTTTTAAAATTTCTTTCGTAAAACAACGTAGTGTTGTTGTTGTTTTTTTTAATTTCTTAGTCATGGCATTACAGCATGTGTGCTTAAACAAACATTAAAGTCTTTTAGTCGGCTTCATTTTTTTTTACTTTTATTTAATTAAGTGATCTTATATAAATCAACACGTGTTGTGAACTCGCGCCAACAACGGCTGTTGCTTTTTACCTGTATATATTATACGTAACGTTTTTGTGGGAATAGTTTTAATTTAAAAGAAATATTTACGTATTAAATAAATATACGTGTTTTATCATTGTTAAAGGTAAGTCAAATAATAAGAGAACGAATACTGTTATATTTGCACGTGTAGTGTGTTAATGTCTTAAGTTGTGTTAAGTTAATTTTTTTGTTAAGTTATATTCTTTGCACGTGTAGCATTAAATTATATTTACACGTGTAGCGCGTGTTAATGTTTAGTTAAGCAAAATTGGCAACCTTATTATTGTTGTTCTAAGAAAAATAAAGATTATTGCGTTTTAACTTACAGGTGTAATTGTATTGTAATTTTCTTTATTGTGGCGAATGTGGGATTCCAGTAAAGTAAGTGTTATTTGCAATTCGAAAGCATAAGATTATCGAAAGCATAAACTTATAACGACAAACTATTTGGCGGCACTCTGTTACTCCTTTCAGGTGATTTCAGGCAAACTCTTCCCTGCCATTCCACGTTCAACGTACGCTGATGAGATCAACGCTTGCTTAAAATCATCGTCACTATGGCGTAATGTTGAAAAATTGCAACTAAAAGTAAACAGGCGCGTTTAAATGCTTCAAGATCCATCCGCTGAAACATTCTCAAAACAACTGTTAGATAATGGTGATGGAAAAATTGCTGTACATGAAAATACTAGATGCATAAAATTTCCGACAGATTTCTGCACAATCATCGACTCGCAAAATAATCTCATCGACCACATATTTCCCGATGTATGCACACAATTCAAAAATCTTGATTGGTTGGCAGAAAGAGCAATTTTGGCAGCAAAAAAAAATGTGGACGTCAATGGTTTAAATTCAAGATACAACAGTTGTTGCCAGGGGACTTGGTGTCATACAAATCCATCGATACAGTTTGCGATGCCAATGAAGCTGTAAATTATCCAATTGAGTTTTTGAATTCATTGGATTTGCCAGGCATGCCACCGCATCATTTACAATTAAAGGTTGGGTCTCCGGTTATTTTGATTCGTAATACGAACGCACCATGGCTGTGCAATGGACCATGATTAGTTATTAAAAATTAATGAAAACGTTATCGAAGCCAGCATTTTGAACGGCAAGTACCGAGGCGAAAATATATTGCTGCCACGAATCCCTATGATTCCCGCAGATGTGACAATTGAATTCAAACGTATTCAATTTCCAATTAGATTGGCATTCACAATGACAATCAATAAGTCGCAAGACCAAACGATGTCTGTTTATGGCTTAGATTAGGGCACACCGTGTTTATCCCACGGACAACTATACGTGGCATGTTCGCGTGTGGGTAAACCATCCAGTTTGTTTGTGTTGGCTAAAGACGGACTAATTAAAAATATCGTACACTCCATTGCACCTAGAGATTGACGTTGATTATTTTTTAATTGCCATAATTAGTAATAAATATGTAAATAACTATTTTGGTGCATATACAGCTATTATATAATGTAATTTAAAATATATTTATTAATTTAATAAAATATAAAGGATGAAATAAATAAATGGTTAGTGTGTTATCATTTTATACGCCGTCATTGTCTGCAACGTTCCATTCCTCTTCCAATCATAACCACATTTCCACACACTTATAGTAAGTTAAAATATTTTATAAAACAACGTTTGCCGGGTCAACTAGTATATAATAAAATTCTAGTTTTTTCATGTTTAAATTTGCATTTTATTTTGCTTAAATTGTGCAAACTTAAGCTAGAAATTTATTAAAAAAATTTTTTTTACATATGAAATTGATTATAAATGCTTTATATAAAATATAAGCGTAGGGCTGACAACCCTAACCCATAAAAAATAACATCTCCTGCCTGGAAATCTGCCAGTAGGCAAACGGCCTTGGCCCATCATCGGGTGTTGCACCACAGATGAGATGATATATATTATTACTTTAACTTAAACTATAAACTTATAACTTAAACTTTAATACATATTATTATTATTATTACTTTAATACTTATATATTATGGGCCTGTTTAAGGGGAAAATACAGAATATACCGGAATCGCCTTTTTTTGTGACGACCAAGAATCTTATCGGAACAATGCTCTGATCAGATACGAGTTATCACAACACACTTTTAAAGATTCGAACAGTCGGAAGTTGGGCGTGAAAGGACAGTGGTTTTCGGGGACTGATTAAATGCTTTCGGGGCATTGTTAAAAGAAATGATTCATTGCCATGGGTGAGCGCCGTAAATGAAAGAAATGAGAAATGTAGGTCACAATGGAATTTTATCTAATTAGCGAAATATGAAGATAGAATCTCGGCCTTTTATGTGTGATCAATCAGGTGGATTTTTTTCACATCTTGGGAATTGTTGTCTCAAAGAGATTTTCGCCACTTGTGGAAAAAAAAAAAAAGAGAAAAAGCGTAGGAGGCAAAGCAGCCTTATTTCTTTCTTATAGTGTTATATCTATCGAAATAATCGGGTAAATAACGTGTTGGCACCATTGAACAATATGGCACAGTGTCTTATCGTAAAGCAACATAATACAATGACTTTTCTTTCCTTAAATTTTTTACCCCCGCAATAAGTGTGATGTCGCCGGTAATTGAGAAATTGCAAATATTCCAACAAAGAGAAATCAATTTTGATGTTACATCTAATAGATAAGTGTCGTGCACCATAGTAAAATACGGTAGAAACCCTTATCATAAAGACAACATAATACAATATTATTCCATTGTTGCTATAAATTCCATTATTGATATCCAAAGTATTTTGGAAAAGGCGGGGGATTTTTTACCCGCTATAAGTATGATGTCGCTGTAATATAGAAATTGCAAGTATTCCAATATGGATTATTTGCAATTTCTAAATCTGTATTGATGCTATTTACGACAAATCTATTTTGATGTTACATCCACTCAAATGACATCATTGTAAAAATATGGCAGAATTAAAGAATATACGGTAGAATATGGCAGAACCCTGCCCGACTCATGGCTCAGTGGTAACGTGCGTCGCTAGTGAGCATTAGAACTGAGGTTCAATCTGCTGGCGACTTTGTTGTACGACGTTTAGGATATTAGAATGAAGACGACGCTTAGGATATTCAACATATTGCCTCATGAGTCGGACCACCTGGTGGAAGTGTTCCGGGTTTTCTCCCTACGATACGCAAATGCGAGATTCTAAAAGTCCTCCCAGAAGGCACTGCTCTCCTTCTTCAGCGACACGGAACCAAGTCTAACTTCTACCTACGGGTGCTCAATCACAATTGAAGCTGCCTCTTTACCCCTTGGGACGGACATCCTATGAATAGATTACTCATGGGATGTCCGTCCAGCACTGCAGATACTGAGGATGAGTCACAACACATAACATATATATATATATATATATATATATATATATATATATATATATATATATATATATATATATATATATATATAAATTCATGCATTCAAATGCATAAATTGTTAAAGACCCATATGTACCCACGGTATTCCATTACAACAGAAACTGCTCCTTTTCACTATTCATTAGATGTCCTGTAATAACAACGGTATGACCCCTTATCATAAAAGACAACATAATACAATCTCTTGTTCTTTTTTTCGATTTGGATATAGATTGCTAGTATCCAAAATAATGCGGATGGAACAAAGGGATTTTTCTAGATGCCTTAAGTATGGTGCAGCCTATAATGAAGAAATGGAAAAAATACTAATGTAGAAAATTGATAAGTGCACTTTCATTAAGTATCAAGACAAGATCGTGCTTATACGACACAATTTAGATGAAAATTTACTGATTAAATTTATTTTTATACATCTTAATATTATACAAAATATTAAATTTTTCTAAGAAACCAGGAGATCTGAAGTTCGAGTCTGTTTTTAGTGCGTAATGCAGTCACTGCTTTCAGAAATGGGCAGACTTGATACTAGAGTGTATAATCACTTTGCATCGAATGTCGACTTGTCTCAGAATATTTAAAATTGTGAGAATTTCTGATCCCTTACTGAAAGACTGCGTTATGTTTTAAGCATTATGTAGTTTTTCATATGGGGCCTGATTTACTTAGTGTCTGGCGCTTGGTGTCATAGGTTGGTGCCATGGATAGTTTGGAATCCACTTTAAACCGTAGGTCCCTGTCTAATATGTTTGTTGCGAGTAGAGCTAATAATCTTAACCACTAAAAAGAAAACCCATCTCATGTTTCGGAATCTGCCAGTAGGCCTCTTGGCCCACCATGGGGCTGTTGCGCCATTGAAGTTTCTAGGCTTGGTTTGTCGCTCTACGGTCATCTTCGGCACACGAGAGCTAAACAGACCGGGATCTACAGTTTAAAGTGAATTCCGAAGCGCCATTGAAGATTTGGTTGGGTTTGTCGCTCTACGGTCATCTTGCACGCTTTAGGCTAAACAGACCGGGACCTACAGTTTAAAATGGATTCCGAACCACTACAAACATCCATGGCACCGTCGGGACTCGAATCCGAAACCTGTGGTACCGAGCGCCAGAGCTCTAGCCACTCGGCCATTCAGGCCCGCGCTATTGAAGAAAAAATATAGCATAATTTATTTTTTTAATATGGATATAATTGATTTTTTTAATATATAATTTACAATATTTTCCCGCTTTTATACAACAATATGCACATTTATTTTAGCATATTATGTACTTACTAAGATCTAGTAGTTCCTATAGTAGTTCCTTAACAGATCTAGTAGTTCATAATAATAGAATGAATAAAAATAGAAAAGTCGATTAAAAATTACCAAATTTATTTGTTTATATAAATTTACATATTATAAGAGATTTTACATAATGATAGAATGAATAAAAATAGAAAAAGTCGATTAAAAATTACCAAATTTATTTGTTTATATAAATTTACATATTATAAGAGATTTTACATAATGATAGAATGAATAAAAATAGAAAAGTCGATTAAAAATTACCAAATTTATTTGTTTATATAAATTTACATATTATAAGAGATTTTACATAATGATAGAATGAATAAAAATAGAAAAGTCGATTAAAAATTACCAAATTTATTTGTTTATATAAATTTACATATTATAAGAGATTTTACATAATGATAGAATGAATAAAAATAGAAAAGTCGATTAAAAATTACCAAATTTATTTGTTTATATAAATTTACATATTATAAGAGATTTTACATAACAATAGAATGAATAAAAATAGAAAAGTCGATTAAAAATTACCAAATTTATTTGTTTATATAAATTTACATATTATAAGAGATTTTACATAACAATAGAATGAATAAAAATAGAAAAGTCGATTAAAAATTACCAAATTTATTTATTTATATAAATTTACATATTATAAGAGATTTTACATAATAATAGAATGAATAAAAAAAATAGAAAAGTCGATTAAAAATTACCAAATTTATTTATTTATATAAATTTACATATTATAAGGGATTTTACATAATAATAGAATGAATAAAAATAGAAAGGTCGATTAAAAATTACCAAATGTATTTGTTTATTATAAATTTACATATTATAAGAGATTTTACATTCGATAAAAACACATAATAAAAACCAATCTCAATTTTTTATTGCATGGCATAGTTAAAAATTAAAGATACCACCTGCAATTAATAATAGAATGAATTTTTTCATCATTTTTTAATAATATTTAGTCATAATTTGTAAATGTTTCAACTTTAATCGTTTTTGGAATACATTTTTATTTGAATATACAGCAAACATTAACCCAAAAGCACATTGTGTATTCCGGATCATTCTATCTTGATGCTTTTAATTTAGAATAACAAGCGCACCTAGAAAGATGTTCTCATAAAAATAATTGTTTACCTTGAAAACATAAAACACTTTATTCGCTATTTACATTTCAAATAATTCATTCCATGAATAGAAACACGAAATATCCCATTGTTACAAAAAGGATATCAAAACATTCTTAAAAAAAAAAAAAGAAAGAAAGAAAGAAGAACAAAATGGCGCAGCTGGTGAATCGCTGATCTACTGCCGAACGTTTCGTCTATCTTAATGCCCAAATTGACCCGGAGCATGTAATTAGACTAAATAACTAGTAGACCGCGCCAGAACGATGTCTTCAGTAGATCAAAATTTAAAAGCTATGATTTTAAACGACTCGGTGTTTGCAACTTCAAATAGCAACTTACTCGGCTTTTGTGCTGTTCGCAATGTGGTGTCTGGTGTTAAATGGTGGTTCTCTCTCACAGTGAATTCGTTCTTTGTTCCGTTTGCATTCGTTTTTGTTAAAAGAATTCGAATAATGATTTGTTATTATGGATTTTATGCAGCTCAACCCAAAAGAATCCCCTTTTATATACCGGTAAGATAATTTTTTATTTATTTGGAGGATATTGGTTATTTCCAATAAGATTGAATTGGAGATTGGATTATTTATTTGGAAGATAATGGTTATTTCCGATAAGATTGGATTGACTTGAGTTTGGTTTTAAAACAGAACTAAATTATTTTTAATTACCTCTGAACAATTTTTTTTTCGTTGTTTTTACAGACATACAGATGTAGCTTTTATATTTAAAGATTTATAAATATTAGACTAAATAACTAGTAGATCGCGCCAGAAAGATGTTTTCAGTAGATCAAAATTTAAAAGCTATGATTTTAAACGGCTCTGTGTTTGCAACTTCAAATAGCAACTTACTCGGCTTTTTGTGCTGTTCGATTTGTATTCTTTTTTTGTTAAAAAAAAAAAACTGTGAAAGAATTGGAATAATGATTTGTTGTTATATATTTTATGCAGCTCAACCCAAAAGAATTCCCTTTTATATACCGGTAAGAAGTTTTCATTTATTTGAAGTATATTAGTTATTTCCAATAAGATTGAATGGAAGATTGGATTGACTTTGTGCATTTGGTTTTTTAAAAAAGGAACTAAATAAATTAAAATAAACAAACTTTAAATAAATTATTTTTTGTTTTGAATAATTTCAAAAATTGCTTATGCTGCTCATAATTCTGTTTTTATTTCACATTTTTATGTAGTAGGATTTTAAAATTATGTGGTTTCAGGTGTTAAATGGTGGTTCTCTCTCACAGTGAATTGTTCTTTGTTCCGTTTTTGCATTCGTGTTTTGTAAAAACCTATGAAAGAATTCGAATAATGATTTGTTATTATGGATTTTATCAGCTCAACCCAAAAGAATTCCTTTTTATATACCGGTAATATATTTTTATTTATTTGAAAAATATTGATTATTTCCAATAAGACTGAATGGGAGATTGGATTATTTATTTGGAGGATATTGGTTATTTCCGATAAGATTGAATGGTGGATTGGATTGGCTTGAGTTTGGTTTTTAAAAAAGGTACTAAATTATTCTTAATTGCATTTTAACAATTCTTTTTCCGTTGTTTTTTTACAGAAAAAATTAATTTAGAGATTTATAAGATATATATATAAATATGGAAATTAATTATGATAACTGATAGATCAAAATAAACAGAAAATTTTTGCAACTAAAATATTTGATGAATTTTATATTTAAGTAGCAATGTGAAAACAACCTGTGAAAAAAATCTGTGAAAGAATTCAAATAATGATTTGTTAGTATGGATTTTATGCAACTCAACCCAAAAGAATTCCATTTTATATAGCATACCGGTAAGATATTTTCATTTAAGTGAAGGATATTGGTTATTTCCGATAAGATTGAATGGGAGATTGGATTGACTTGAGTTTTTTTTAAAAAAAGGAATTAAATTATTCTTAATTGCATTTTAAAAATTCTTTTTTCGGTTGTTTTTACAAACATAAAATTTAATTTATGGATTTATAAATATGGTAATTTATTATAGATGTTATTTAATTGATAAATAAACAGAAAAATTCCGTAAAATATTTTAATGAATTTTATAATTAAGTAACAACCCGAAACTGGAAAATATAAATATTTGAAGGATATTGGTTATTTCAATAAGAATGAATGCGAGATAGGATTGACTTGAGTTTGGTTTTAAAAAGCAGATAAATTATTATTAATTCACATTTTAACAATTTTTTTTTTTTACAGATATAATCAATTTAAAGATTCATAAATATGGTAATTTATTATGATAACTGTTTAACTGATACAGTAAACAAAAAAAAAATTGAATAAAATACTTGAATGTGAAATATAAATATTAATGTTTTTTTATTCGAGATAACACTATGATATTGTATATTTTATTTCCGATAAGAATGAATGGGATATAATTAGTAATAGTTAGTAATGGGAGATAATTAGTAATAATTTAATTAATTTTTAAAAACCAAAATCAAGTCAAAGACTTGAGTTTGGTTTTAACTAAATTATTTTTAAATTATATTTTAACAATTTTTTTTTCGTTGTTTTTGCGGATATAATCAATTTAAAGATTTATAAATATGGTAATTTATCATAATAAATGTGGAACTGATACAATAAACAGAAAAATTCTGTAAAATATTTTACGAATTTTATATTTTCTGAATATTTTACAGAATAATTTATTTAAAGTTGGAATGTTTTACGGAAAAATATAAATATTAATGTTTTTTTTTTTTATTCTATATAACACTATGATATTGTTTAACGCTCCTATAAAACTTTAAATAAATTATTTATTACTTTGAATAATTCTGAAACTGGTTATGATGCTCATAATTCTGGGGGGTTTTTTTCACATTTTTATGCAGTAGGATTTTTAAAATTAACTTTAAAAGTGCGCTGTAATGTATTCTTTATTTTCCATACAATATTTTTAAGCTAGTTACCATTTTAATTGCAATTAATTGTACCTTTTAATTTACCTTACAATTTTAATTGATAATTGTATTGCAATTAATTGATAATGGATAACATTGGTTAACCTTTTCAATGCTACTTTTTTTTAAAAGAAGAAAAAAAAAAATTATATAATTTAGTGTTTAATTTGTTTTATATATTTTATATTGCCATCAATTCTTCATCTAGCCAGAAAAGCACTAAATTAAAATTAAAGATTTTAACTTGTTTTTTTTAATATTTAAAAGAATTTTTTTTTTTTTTTTTTTTCCCTTATTTCTATTAAATGTAGTTAACTTCTAACATTATAAAATTTGCAAATCATTGATATTACATGCAATAAAATATTGCCAGTAATAGTATACAAATAGTTAATTTGCGTTGTTTAGGAATTTTGTAATTAATATTTCTACAACAGATTTCTTTTTCATTTAGAATAATTTTAATTTTAAAACGTAATAAAAAAAACTCACATTTTATTGATGGAAATCTAATCCTACAAAATCTACCCTATTTTTCATAAAATTATTTACAAAAAAAATATTTTTCTTAAAATAATTTGCATAATTGTATAATTTTTAACATAAAAAAATATACGTTACATTTTTAAACTAGTTTTGCTCTTTCTTTGACATTTATTGGATTACTTTTATTTAAATTGTAAATATTGAATCATTAGAAACACTTTTAGTTTTTTTTTTTCTGATTATTTATTTTTTTAATCTTAGAAATACTTTTAGTTTTTCTGATTGTTTATTTTTAATCGAAAAAACAGTATAGTTTTACTAATGGAAATTCATTTTGTCTTCTCATAATAAATGATTCTTCTGAAATCTATAGCATATAAAATGTTTTTAAGATAAAAGAAATTATTTATTTTTAATCTTAGAAATACTTTGTTTGTTTTTCTGATTATTTAGTTTTTAATCTTAGAGAAACTTTGTTTGTTTTTCTGATTATTTATTTTTTGATTGAAAATAAAGTTTTGCAAATCGAAATTAGTTTTGTCTTATAATGATAATTCTTCTAAAATCTATGATACTAAGAGAAAATATAATTATTCTTCTTTTTAATTTAGAAATATTTTGGGGTTTTTTTTCTGATTATTTATTTTTTAATCGAAAATATGAAACGAAACTTTTTGTCTTCTCAAAGATAAATGATTCTTCCAAATGTTTTTTAAATTAAGAAAAATTGCTGAACAGTTTTTTGAACGCAGCAAACAAATAAAGTAACCGAATTTTTCTGCTGGATCGGTTGATCCAATGAACTAAAAAAATTGCCCTTGGCTTTTTTTTTATCTTACAAGTATCTTCTGCTATTTTGATGCACTTTAGTGATATAACTTCCTGATAGGAATTTTAATCTGAAATCAAAACTTCCTGGATTTACAAAAGTCGACGAAACAAAAATCCTTTTATTATGCAACTGTAAAACAAATATTAAGAATTTTTTCTTGTTATTTTGTTTTATTCAATTCTTATTGATCTGTAAATTCAAATCTTATAAAACATGCAATAAAAAAAATTTTGTAGCTATAGCAACTCAAACATGACGATTTTATTTGAGCATTACATACAAATAATACATTAGTTTAAATCCTTTGATAAGGAATATATAGGATGTTATGTTTCTTTGATATGGAATATGTCGATGAACTATATTTGTTCATTTTGCATATCAATATGTATGTAAAGTGAGAATATCTTACACATTAGCTTTATTTTACATATTATGAAATTAAATTTGTAATACTTTTGCAAAATACAACAATTAAATAAATAAATATATATGAATTTTGCATTTGTTTTAAACAATTTCATATTTTTCGAATTGTATAATAGTGCTTTATTTTTAATATTTAAAAAAAGGGAAAATTATTTTTAAGTGGCGCCAATCTAACAGCTACAGATTTGCTGATTTTTGACGCCATTTTTTACTGCTACGAAAATGCGTATTTGGGATTTGCCAGAAACAGAACAAGATGCAATTTTATTTTTTCAGGTGCGAAATATTTTTTTACTAAAACAACGAAAATGTCCCAATTCCCATGACATGAAACTTTATTTTGGTGAACGTAAGTTTTGGAAATGCAATTTCAGTCAGTGTGCTTAACTTGTGGGACTTAGAAAGACAATTGGTTTGAGGGAAGCAGAATTCCATTTTGTACAGCTTTGAGATTCATATACTGCTGGTGCGAGGAGTTGACGTCGATTAAATTTTGTGAAAAGCAACTTGATTTATCGGATAAAACTGTTACAGATTGGAACAATTACATGCGTGAATTATTTTGAAAGCGTTTTGATTTTAAATGAAGTGTTTTATATATTTTATTATTTGGAACAAAATTTTAAGTGTAGATTGGCGCCAATTAAAAACCGCCAAATCTGTAGCTGCGGTTGGCGCGTGTGCTCTTTATTGGCGCAACTGTCGCCAAGGTATCGTTAATACGTAAGTACCAAATATAATTATAATAATAAACAAAATGTTTAGTGTGCAGGTTGGGAAACCAAACTGTATGTGGTTGGGTTGAAATACTTGAGGCACAGATTTGAGAATTTACAGATTTATTGACACACGCACAAACAGCATACATATACAATTAGAGACGCATAATATTTAACACATTTAAATACAGATAATTAGAAGGACTACACTTCTAAAACTCGGATATGCGCATTGTGCGCGAAATATACTCTCTCTCCGGGTGAGAGTCTGTAGGCCAACTAATGCGCTGTCATGTGTTAAATATATTTTCTCTCCAGATGAGAGACTATAAACTAAACGTTTCTCAACGGAAGCGTAGGTTTCGCTGCACTTCTTCTCGGTTGTGGGCCTCGAGGCCTTCCTGGCCATTTCTGCTGAATGCCAAAGAGGACGCCTTTGTCAGTGCGTAGGAGGAAGCATGGTTACACATGTTTATGTATGTCTTTTTAAAAATTAAATATTTAACAGCGTTAAAATACTTTAAATAAAATAAAAACTAAAGCAAATGTTTTATCTATAATTTAACTTTCACTACAAATATTATTCTAAATATAAAACTATATACGTTTTTATACCTTCTCCTTTATATAGCGTTATTTTAGAGAAGATAAATATGCATGCTATTATTTTTTCTAATGTCATTGAGATATACACAAATAGTGACGAGCGTTGACACTTCTATTTATTACACCATGACCATACACACACATGAAACCTTGAAATTTATCTAACAAATGCATTGTTCTTTGCATATATATAACACATATATTGTTGTTGTTCTGATGCAGCTCGAAATACCGAACAGTTAATCCTTATGCCATAAACAAAGGCTGCGCGGCGGTTACGAACCTATTAAGACCAAGACCTGCTGTTTAGAATGGATTCCGAACCACTACAAACATCCATGGCATAGCCGCCGGGATTCGAACCCGATACCTGTGGTACCGAGTGCCGGAGCGCTAGCCACTCGGCCATCAGGAACCTAACATATATTGTTCTATAACAAATAAGTAATATCATGTAATGAAAAAGCAAACAAAGAATTTGATGTGTAATATCATTAATTTAATTAATAAGTCTTTTTAGTATTTAGTTCGATTTCTATGATAAACAAACGCAAAAGTGATAAATCAAATGGTTTTTATGTATCATTTTTTTAAATATGCCTAAAAGCATTTGTTCACATTTTCATTTTCATCCAAAAAACTTGCGCATTTTAATATATTATTTAGAAATAATTACTTCTTACTTAATTTAGTGCAATTTTTTAAAGTGATACTTGGTTTTTTTTTATTACACAATGGATGAGATTAGCAATTTAAAATATTAATTAATTAAATATTCTGCAATGGTTATTTTAACATTTGAGATCTTGTGCTACGCATAGTATATTAACATCAGTTAACGGTTAGAGGGGAAAGTTGGTTTCCAGAAAGTCTTTTAACTGTTAACAATTAATAATTATTGAATTAAATGTTAACAATTATTAACGATTGAATTATTTGTTAACCATTGAATTAATTATCAACAATTATAAACAATTGAATTAATTATTAACATTTATAAATAATTGAATTAATTGTTACCAATTTATTAATTAAATTTATTGTTAACAATTATTTACGATTTAATTATTTGTTAACAATTAATTATTAACAATTATAAGCAATTGAATTAATTGTTAAATGGAATGATTTAATTTTTAACAATTATTAACGATTCAGTAAATTTTTAACAATAAATTTTAATTGTTAACAATCGAACAATTGATTTTTAATAATTTAAGGACACTTCTTAATTATCTTAGACTATCTTATCTTCCATACGCATGGTTATTGTATGTTAACAATTATTAACGATTGAATTATTTTTTTAACAATTGACTTAATTATAAACAATTGAATTAATTGTTAATAAATGGAATGATTTAATTTTTAACAATTATTAGCGATTCAGTAAATTCTTAACAATTTAACTAATTTTTAGCAATAAATTTTAATTGTTATCAATTAATTGTTCGATTGATTCGATCCCAAAACTCTGACCAGGTAAACCAACTGCGAGGCTCTGCTACAAATTGTCACAGTCGCTGTCGAGTTTCCTCGTTTCTGAAAGCAGTGAACGTAATGCCATGGCATGTAAATTTTGTTTATACGTGATATTATTTTAGTTTGATAGTTCTTCTATATCATGATTTCAATTTATAAAAATTTCAAAAATGTTATATAATTTTAAAAAATGAAAAATGAATTGGCAAATGATACTGTTAAAAAAAAAATTGTCATGTTTAATGAATTTTTATCGGATAAAAAATTTCATTCTTAAAATAATAGTTAACGATTGAATTATTTGTTAACAATTGAATTAATTGTTCATGAATAAAATAATTTAAATGTTAAAAACTATTAACAATTGAATTAATTGTTCATAAATAATATTAATAATTATTATCATAAATAATTTAAATGTTAAAAATTATAAACATTTAAATTAATTGTTCAAATGAAATAATTTAAATGTTAAAAATTATAAACAATTGAATTAATTGTTAGTAAATGGAATGGTTTAAATTTTCTATAACTATTTTAATAACAATTAATGATGAGGTATCATGATAAGTTGATTAAAAAAGGCAAAATAAAGAAAAGCCGTGAAAATCAGCAGAATCTTCATATTCAGATAATTTTTAAAAATTAAAAGATGAACAATGAATTCGACTTTGAACACAAATTTTCCTGCTTTTAAGAAAACAATAACTATCTACTCCTGATTACGAAAAAAGAAATTATTTTAATGGTTTATTGTTTCAAATAATAAACCTCATCATCTAATTTTTAATAAAACAATAAACGATATGAAATTTATCAATATTCACTTTCGTATCACGCGATTCCAAGTTTCAAAGTATAATTTTTTCCAATTTAAATTCACGAATTGTTTTCGTTTATTACACCTATCTTTCTAATCGTGAGAGATGCAGCTGGAAATTTCTTTTTTCATTTTTGTTTATTTTATTTAATTTTCGTAATCTTATCAATTTGTACAATATTCTTTTGTTTGAAGGTAATTACTAACAACCTACGAACTTGTTCCCGATGAATAGCTATTTTATCGGAGTTGTGATTGACCATCTTTTTTGTTAAAGCTGAATAAATGTCACGTTCTTTTTATTTCTTTAAAAGAGTAGTAAAAGCATAGATTATGGAAAGCTATTCAATGCGTTTAATTAATATTTATTCAGAATTCTTAGGCTTTCTATTTTAAGTATAGAGGAAATCACGTTTTTCTTCTGTTTTTTTTTTTTTTTTTTTTTAATTTTAAATAAGGAAAGTAAAATTAAGAAACTATTCAGTTTTGCTAATGGGGATGGCAACACTCTCAAACGAGTGAAAAGTATCCATTTAGGAATTTAGAATAAACCAACACATATTTTACTTATTTTTAATAATTTAAAAACATTGCAGAGTTAGTCGGAGGTCATTTATTCGTTAAACTTTTTTTTTTTATAATCTTATTGATTATGTTATATTAGGGGACTATTTAAATATTATTGATTGTCTGACGCATAGACCGAGGCTGTCTTATTAAACACATCCATTTTAAGTAAACATAATTGTTACATTTATAAAAATATTTTAATATGATGATGAAAGATTGAAACAGGAATATGATTTAGCTTTTAGTTAGTTTACAATGTAAAAATTTAAATAATAGAAAAATATTTTTTTAATTCTTTATTTTATTGCAGACTAAAAACTATAATCCGCTGTCAATAACATGCTTTGGACCATATAACGTTAACCTATAACCATAACAATAGTTGGACGTTATTTATTTTTTTACATTAATAGACTATCAATTTATTTATGGTAATCTATCAATTTAATTTTTATTTTAATTCAGGAACAATCACTTTCGATTTAATGGTTATTTACGTTAAACTATCAATTCAAATTTTTATTTTAATTGTGACTATCAATTTTTAATTTAATGGTTATTTTTAATCTATCAACTTCAATTATTTTATGTTAATCTATCAATTTTTTTATTTTAATTCAAGTACAATTTTCAATTTAATAGTTATTTATGTTAATTTACCAATTGAATTTTTAATTTTCAATTTAATGACTACCAATTTAATATTTATTTATATTAATCTATCAATTTAATTTTTATTTTAATTCAGGGATTATCAATTTTCAATTTAATGACGATCAATTTATTTATTTTAATTCTATCGATTCTATTTTTTTATTTTAATTCAGGGATTATCAATTTTCAATTTTAATGACTATCAATTTAATGGTTTATTTATGTTAATCTATCATTTTATTTTTTTTTTTAATTCAGGGATTATCAATTTTCAATTTAATGACTATCAAATTTATTTTATTCAGGGGCTAATTTTCAATTTAATCGTTAATTTACCAATTGAATTTTTATTTTAATTCAGGGACTATCAATTTTCAATTTTAATGACTATTTAATTTTATTTATGTTAATCTATCATTTATTTTTATTTTAATTCAGTGACTATCTATTATCAATTTTATTTATTTATATTACTATCAATTTTATTATTTTAATTCAATCTATTTTCAATTTAATAGTTATTCTATGTTTTTATTTTTTAATTCAGGGACTATCAATTTTCAATTTTAATGACTACCAATTTATTTATTTATTAATCTATCGATTTTTTTTTTTTTCATTTTAATTCAGGGAAATGATACCAATCAATTTTCAATTTAATGACGATCAATTTATTTATGTTAATCTTTAATCGATTCTATTTTTTGATTTTTTAATTCAGGGACTATCAATTTTCAATTTTAATGACTAATGACTATCAATTTATTTATGTTAATCTTTATTTATATTCTATTTTTATTTTTTAATTCAGGGCTACCAATTTTCAATTTTCAATTTAATGACTTTATCAATTTATTTATGTTAATTTTAATGACTATTTAATCTTCTATTTTTTAATTATTTTAATTCAGGGACTATCTATCAATTTTCAATTTAATGACGACCAATTTATTTATTTATGTTAATCTATCGATTCTATTTTTATTTTAATTCAATTTTAATGATTATCTGAATTTTCAATTTAATGACTATCAATTTTTTATTTATTTAATCTATCGATTTTAATTTTTATTTTAATTCAGGGATATATCAATTTTCAATTTAATGACTTCATTTATTTATTTAATCTAATTCTATTTTTATTTTAATTCAGGGATTATCAATTTTCAATTTTAATGACTATCAATTTATTTTTATGTTAATGCTAATCTATCAGTTTAATTTTATTTTAATTCAGTGACTATCTATATTCAATTTTCTACCATTTAATATTTATTTATATTTATCTATCAATTTAATTATTATTTTAATTCAGGTGCTACCAATTTTCAATTTAATAGTTATTTATGTTAATTTTCAATTGAATTTTTATTTTAATTCAGGGACTATCACTTTTCAATTTTAATGACTACCAATTTAATGGTTTATTTATGTTAATCTATCAGTTTAATTTTTATTTTAATTCAGTGACTATCAATTTTCAATTTAATATTTATTTATATTAATCTATCAATTTAATTATTAGTTTAATTCAGGCTACCAATTTTCAATTTAATTTATTGATGTTAATTTATCGATTCAATTTTTATTTTAATTCAGGGACTATCACTTTTCAATTTTAATGACTACCAATTTAATGGTTTATTTATGTTAATCTGACAATTTTTTTTATTTTAATTCAAATACAATGAATTTTCAGTTTAATGACTTCCAATTTAATATTTATTTATATTAATCTATCAATTTAATTATTATTTTAATTCAGGGGCTACCAATTTTCAATTTAATAGTTATTTATGTTAATTTATCAATTGAATTTTTATTTTTAATTCAGGGACTTTTTCATTTTAATGACTACCAATTTAATGGTTTATTTATGCTAATCTATCAGTTTAATTATTATTTTAATTCAGTGACTATCTATATTCAATTTAATGACTACCAATTTAATATTTATTTATATTTATCTATCAATTTAATTATTATTTTAATTCAGGGGCTTTTTCAATTTAATAGTTATTTATTTAATTTATCAATTCAATTTTTATTTTAATTCAGGGACTATCACTTTTCAATTTTAATGACTACCATTTAATGGTTTATTTATGCTAATCTATCAGTTTAATTATTATTTTAATTCAGTGACTATCAATATTCAATTTAATGACTAACAATTTAATAGTTTATTTATGTTAATCTATCAATTTTATTTTTATTTAAATTGTGACTATCAATTTTCAGGTTATAATTATCAATTTAATGGTTAGTTATTTTAATGGACTGCTAATTTGATTATTATTTTAATTCAATTACTATTAATTTTCAGTTTAATGACTACCAATTTAATGGTTATTTTGTTAATAGAACAATTTTATTCTTATTTTAATTCAAGTACAAACCATTTTCAATTTAATAACTACCAATTTAATGGTTATTGTTAATTTATTAATTTAATTATTTTAATTCAGGGACTATCAGTTTTCAATTCTATGACTATCAATTTAATGATTATTTATGTTAAACTATCAATTCAATTTTTATTTTAATTCAGTTGCTACCAATTTTCCATTCTATGACTACCAATTTAATGGTTATTTATGTTAATCTATCAATTTTATTTTTATTTTAATTCAGGGACTATCAATTTTCAATTTAATGGTTATTTATGTTAATCTATCAGTTTATTTTTTATTTTAATTTTGTGATTATCAATTTTCAATTTAATGACTATCAATTTATTAATGTTGTTGTCGTATCCCTCACGGAAGGAGGAAAGAGGGGTGCAGCTTCTGTTCTGATGGAGCACCTGTGGTAGAAGTCTGACTTTTGCTCAATAATCTATCGATTTAATTTTTATTTTAATTCAGGGACTATCAATTTTCAATTTAATGGTTATTTAAGTTTATCTATCAATTTAATTATTATTTTAATTCAGGTACTATCTTTTCAATTTATTGACTACCAATTTAATGATTATTTATGTTAATTAATCAATTTAATTATTATTTTAATTCAGAGACTATCAATTTCTAAACGTTTGTCATCTTAAAATTGCACTAAACTATGTAAAATCGATAAATAATAATGTTAAAATGCGGCAGCTTCTTTGGATCAAGGCCCATTTGTGAACAATCATTTTTAGGTATAAATATTTTTAAAAATCGATCGATAAAAATTATTTGATTAATCACTTTTGCAGTTACAAAAATCGAAGCAAATAAATACTTAAACATTTATTAAATTAATATAATATCACACACAAATTCTTTATTTGGTTTCGTATATTAAATTTTTATTTAAATAAAATATATATAGCTGTATGATGTTAAAATTTTTTCTATATAATGTAATTTATATAATGTAATGTAATTTATATAATGTATAAATTTATGTATCTTCCATCATAAATTTATACATTATATCATATGGATGATAAGATTAATCTAGCTTTAAGCAAAGTGATCCAAGTATTGCAATCGAATTTGATTTTAATTCTTTTATTAAAAATTTATTCATGCAATAATAGCTTTAAACATGTGTAATTTATTAATAAATTCTGTGAGAAGTTTTCTTTTATTTATTAAACAGTTTCTAAGATTTTAAGACAGATTATTTTTTTTTAAAAGTCTGCATTATTCTTTAATTGTAATATGTAGTGGTTAATATATATTGGCAGTTTACAAATTAAAATCGTACTACAGAAAAAAAAAGATTGTTTGTATTTAGTTGTGATTTGTACAGTATTTAATTTGCTGATGTACCCCAACAATAAGTTGTGAAATTTTTTTCTGTATGACATATTATATATTCAACAAGTAATATAAAAAAAAAATTTAAAGTCAATTCTACTTTTTTTCACTTTATTGCAGAAAGTTTTTTATAAATAATTTTCATTCATTTTTTTTAAGTTAGAAAAAAATTATCTCTCTCCCTCACACACACTTTCCATCTCTCTCACTCATTTATTCACATGTTTCATTCTCCATTTTGTTCCCTCCTTGACTCAGACTAGAACTCAGAATGAAAAAGAAAAATTTTTCCAGCGATTTACACGCTTCGCCACTGACTGTTTTTGTTCCTAAATGTATATCCTGCTAAATATCTTATAGAAGAGAAATATTTTTTATCCCATATAAAACTAAAATTAATTAATTAAATTTAATTACTGAATTAATATTTGAAAAAAACTGTATTAACATCCAGTGTCATCCACTACAAGTTAAAAAAAGTAAAAAATATTTTTATTTGTTTTACAATTGCATAATAAAAGGATTTTTGTTTTGTCGACTTTTGAAAATCCAGGAAGTTTTTATTTCAGATTAAAATTCCTATCAGGAAGTTATATCACTGAAGTACATCAAAATAGCAGAAGACACTTTTAGATAAAAGAAAAGCCAACGGCAATTTTTTTAATTCATTGTATCAACCGATTCAGTAGAAAAATTCGGTTACTTTATTTGTTTGCTGTGTTCAAAAACTACATGCCATTGCATTACATTCGCTGCTTTCAGAAACGAGGAAACTGGACAGCGACTGTGACAACTTCTACTAGAGCCTCGTCGGTTTACCTGGTCAGAGTTTTTGGGATCGAATTAATCGAACAATTGATCGTTAACAATTAATAAATTGAAATCATAATATAGAAGAACTTTAAAACTAAAAAAAAAAAAAAAAAACTTGTACTTGAGTGGATGAATAAAAAGTATTTTATTAGCGATTGAATATTTGAACGAGATATATATAGGGAGAGTGTGAGGTAATAGTAGGAATTGAAAAAATAGCAATCGAAATTCCATAAGTTAAGCAAATATAATATTGGTATAACCAATCTATCAATTAATCGTTCAAGTTTCTATCAAGTAATCGTTCAAGTTTCCAGTTTCTATCAATTCATCGTTCAAATTTAGTATTCATCGACCGTTCCATTGCGAGAAATATCGCGATTCTCAGAAACGTCTAATACAAGAAGACTTCGAAAGATAAATATTGATAACAATCATAAAATAATAGAGCAAAATGATGTTCTTATAAAAAAGATATACTATTTCAACTTAATTAATTATAAAAATGGAACAAATAATAAAAAAATAATGTAATGATTCAGTCAATGTTTCATTCATAAGCATAGAAGCGTGATAGAATAGCTTTTACAGAAATGAGATGAATCGTTCAAATGATGATATGAGATGATGTAACCATTTGGAAATTCCTGAAGCAGTTCAGTTCTATTAAATGCAAATAAAATAGCTAATTGCAAATGTAGATCGTGAGCGGATTTTAATCTGATCTGTTTCTCAAGCATCGCCATCTTGCGTAAAAGCTAATGATCATATTCTTCTTGCAGGCATTATTGCAGACATATTAAATTTTCTTTGTTTTTTTATTCTCGGAATTTTCTAAAGTAGGCTGTGAGTATTATCCCTGTGGTGATTTATGATCCTATATTATTTTTCTAATTAGTCTTCAACGTGAAACTAAAAAGTTATCTATTTTATAGTTCACTGACATATAAGGTACAAAAATTGATATTATTTGTGCATAAGTGAATGGCAACAGACATCTAAACAAAAGAAATCATGCAATATTAAATTTTATGTGATTTAATTCAAATTCGTCTATAATGTCATGAATCCGATTTAAAATGCGATTTTTTTTTTTTTAATTTTAAAATGCATGAAAAGTATCAGATGTAAATAGATTGCCTTTTTTATTACAAATTAGAATTTGCTATTTTATTTAGTGTATTTGTACTTATGCTTTAACATGTAATTATGACTATCCTAATCTTCCGAATTAAATTACATTTACTGAGGTAATTTCAGATGGTGTGTTTTGTAGTTGTGATTGTAATAGGTCATGCAAATATAAAAATTTTTGCATTGTTCCCCCTCCCCTTTTTCCCTTAAAATTTATATCGATTCTTATAGTTACATAGATTTGTTGATAATTTAACAAATAAATGGGGTTTTTTTATTGTCTAATAAATTTAAAATGATAATTAATTAGCTTACTTTTAAAATAAATCTACGAAACCGCAAAAGATATAAAACAAACGTTTTTATTTAAATTGCATATATTAATAATTGACGTAATAAAAAAAATGGGAATCCTATAGTTTAATAAAAAACAAGAAATTAAATAATTCTGTGACTTTTTGATGTTTTTTCAATGTAATATATGTTACTATTAAAACAGATAGATATAAATGAAATTTAAACTTCTAGCAGCCTCTGTCTGGATCTTATAATGGAGATAGGGGAATTTTAAAAATGTATATTATTCAGTCATATACAACTGATATAGAGTTTTAGGTTTATTAAGTTCATTGTTTAAGTTGTTCTAAGTATTGATAATGTTTCTTAAGATTTATAATGATGATTTTGTAAAATGATAATTATGTCTATTTAGGATAAAGGTTTTGATAAAATGCCGTTAAATAGCAATCCGTAGTAAAATATAACCTGAAAACAAATGGAATGTATTAAACATTTATTCCTTTTATTTTATTTTTCTTCAAAACAATTTGATAGCTTTAGTATATCCTTAAATTAAAAGTTTTTCTTTTTTTGTTTCATTACAAAAACTCACTTTCCCATTTTTTTTTTTAAATAGGATTCAAGTTTCACTAGAAAACCCTCTCTCGTCGCTTCAGAATGCCTCAACTTGAAGAGTTTTCTTGGACTTACACGGCAAAGAAGCGAGATTAACCTGAGCAATCTTGGCCTCATCGGCAGCGAAACCCGTCGTAGTCGCTCCGAAGTCAGGGGCATCAGCTGCGATCGTCTCACCATTGGTTACCACACGCCCAGCACTGCAGCTGGAAGCACTCAGCAGCAAGCTGGAAACGCCAGTCCACCCAACAAATCTGGGTGCTGGCTTCGTGGTCGCAGGAAAGAAAGGGAAGTCAGATGTCCCCTAAAAATCAGCGCCGACGTCATTGGCAAGACGGTTGTGACTGGAAGTAACAACAAGAGGACAAACTCCAAGTCGTGTGACACCAGAACTGTTGCTGATCAATCTGGGGGATCAAAGACAAAGAAACCTTCCAGCAAGTTGAACACTAAAGGCAAGTCCAATAAGAAAGGCAGCAGTGAGAATTTACTTGATGAAGACATATATGTAGAAATAGGCCACATAGGTCAACAGAAAGAGAAGCTTGCTCAAAGAAAACAAGGCTGTGGTCAAAGGTCCCACTAAAGCTTCCAGAAAGAAAGGCCAAGCACCGAAGCCAAATGTGAATCTGAAGGAATCGAACTGCGATGTCAACCTGAATCCGAATGGTGTCAAAGATAATGGGAACTGCTTCATTGAAAAAAGAACTCTCCCCATATCAAACCTACCAGAAAACTGCAATCAGGAAGTGGTAAAAATGAAGAGAAACAGAAAGACAACAGAATCGTGCAAACGTCGAAGATTAATAACATGAAAAATTCGGAAGCGTTCCTGACGGTGAAAAATAAAATTAATTCCGATTCCAGTACTCATGTTACGGTGGCTGAGGTTCATAAGAACATGGCGTGTGACAGCAAGGTTGAAAAGAAAAAGAACTCGGAAGATATTCGCAATAATAATTTGAACGAAAATATAAAACCATTAGAGATACCAGTAGCAGAACATAATGCTACAGCAGCATCGAACAGTTCAAACGACCCAGAATTCGCTGTAGAAAAAGAAAGAATGGAAGAAGTTGAAATAGAAATACCACCTTTTCGTATTGACACACCCGATTATTCCACTTTAGAGTCTGTATTTGAAAAAAAACAAAATGATGACATTCCAGATAAAGAACTTTCAGTTACAAGCAACAAAGATGTCACATGTCTGGATATTGGAGACATAAATTATTACAACATAAACAACTTGTCTTCAGATGCCATCAAACTAGATGTAGAGAACAACATTTCCAGCATATTGCGAGATTCTTCTGGCGATAGCAAATATTCCGAAGTGGAACTCATACCGAAAAAGATGGTAAGATTCGAAAAGTTGGATTTGATAGAAACCTATAAAAGAACAAGGCTGAAAGTGTGAAAGACAGTGATGAAGATTCCATTATTTCTGTCTCTGATAAGAAACCATCGGCAAATACGATACTAGATGTCAACAGTAACGAAATATGCCATATAACAACGATTTAGGCAAACTTAAAGTGGAATCCCCACATCTAACTGATGCAGAAGTTCTGGAGAAACTTATTGGTTCATCTTCTGATTGTGTCAGTGTATCGTCATCCACTTCTTCGACTGAAATGGACTGCTCACAGAAAGACATGACAGTGAATGTCCTGATCAGAAACCCATCTCCAGAACTGTCCAATAATATTGAGGATGCTCACTTAGATGAGGCACAGACTCAACTTGTCGTGAAGAAGAGCATCGTCTTGACAATAGCTAAGCAAGAAAAAGGGTTCAAAAGCATGTGCGCGAGCAAGAAACCAGAAGTAATAAAAGTAGAGCCACCGAAAAATGACCATAAAATTTCAGTGACATTTCTGTGTTCTGACTCTGTAGAAAATGTACCTCCACCGCCGCCAAGCATGTCAAAACCGAGTGTCCTGCGAGTGAGATCTGCTAGTGAATCTCCTCAAAACCAACTGAAAATCGAGGTACCGCCTCCTTTACCTCCTCCTCTCAGGGGTAGGTCCAGAGAACGTCGTTCTAAAGATCGACAACATTGCAAGAAGAATCACAAATCGAGGAAGAAGAAGAAAAGAAGGTATGATAAAATTCATAATTCTCATTTCATTTTATATTAACCCTATCCTGTGCACATTTTTTTGTTGTTGTTCCTAAAAAAATAGTAGTATATACATGATGTCCACCGATGATGAAACACACACAAAAAATGTAACGTGGCAATTTAAAAGGAAGTGCATAAAAGGAAAACGTTTGTTAGCGTAAATTTATATCGTTATTTTATGTTTTTCCTTCCTGTTTATACAGTACAGCAATGCGTTATTTCCATGAACTGAATCTATCAATATATTTTGACAATTTATTTCTAAATGGTGTATGTAGTTAAATATGTTTCTGTACACCACGACTGCTTTCAAAAACGAGGAGTCTCGGTGGAGATTTTGACAATAGAGAGTTTTTGCATACCGTACGTTAGTTACCGTGGGACGTCCGTTAGCTTTTTTCTCCCTAGCGCGCATGCTCATAGGAAACATAATTTCCTATGAGCATGCGCGCTAGGGAGAAAAAGCTAACGAACGTCCGACGGTAACTAACGTACGGTATGCAAAAACTCTCTATTATGTATAAAAATCCCCCAACGATAGTCAGGATATATGATGGTAATTTTCTGGGTTTTTTCCCATACGGGCACTGTCCTCCCCTCATCACTTGTTACTGGGCTTTTCATGGTATACACAAGTGGTACATGATGTTCACCGATGTTAAAACACAAAAAAAAAAAAAAAAAAAATGAAATGCAGAAAAGGAAAAATGTTGTCAGCTTAAATTTATATCGTTATTTTATGTTTTTTCCTTCCTGTTTATACAGTACAGCAATGTGTAATTTCCATGAACTGAATTTATCCATGTATTTATTTATTTCGTTAATTCATTTCCAAATGATATACGTAGTTAAATATGTTTCTGTGCACCAAGAATTGGGAAGGCCGCGGTCTGTACAAAATAATTAATTCCAAAATTATTTAATTTGTCTATTTATTTACTTCTTTTTATACATAAAAAAGTATAATGCTATAGTAAAAGGAAATAAAAAAAATATGAGCCTGTTATTACCTTAATTTAATTAATATTTGTTGATTTCGCTCAATTTCTGTGGTAATCAAACGCAAATCGTCAATGAGTCAATAGGCTTTTATTAATTAATTTTTTTATTATGTTGTCGTTGTTCTAATGCAGAAATAGAGCCTAATGGCTGAGTGGCTAGCGCTCGGTACCACAGGTTTCGGGTTCGACTCCCGGCGGTGCCATGGATGTTTGTAATGGTTCGAAATCCACTTTAAACAGTAGGTCCCGGTCTAATAGGATCGTACAGCGTTGTGGGGTAGTATTTCTCGTGTTCGTAGCCTATCTTCAAGTTACAAGTGCCCCTGGGTAGTGCTAGATGAGTAACAGCGGTGCAGCCCTTGCTTATGGCATAAAGATTAACTTTCTCTGTATTGCCAGCTGCAAAACAAAAATAATCTGCAATAAAATAGAAAACATTAAATAAAATACTTTTGTAATATTTTAATGCTTATTTTGTTTTATTTAACTAAAGTTGGATTGCCCCCCATACTTTAATCTTTCATCAAAATTTAAATTTTTTTTTTTTGATTACCAGTTAATTTTAAAATATAAGTAAAAGAAAGATATATGATAAAACAGTTTTTTTATACATTTTCCATAATTTATTGTTATTGTTATTATTATTCCTAGGCATCATTCTACCATTGTTATAACCGCAGTTACGTTATTTGGAACCAAGTTATAAGCTGAATCGTACTGTATTATTAATAAGCCGTAAAACAATATGACTCGTCGATAAAAATATGACTCGAAAAAAATATGTAAAAATATAAAATCCATTTAAAAATATGACTCGACGATAAAAATATAAAAAATGATACGAAAAAATATATAAATATATAAAAATATGACTCGAAGAATAAAAATATAAAAATATGACTCGAAGAAAAAAATTTAAAAATATGACTCGAAAAATAATTTAAAAATCTACATAAAAAATATGACTCGAAAAAAATATAAAAATCTACAGAAAAATTGAATTGACGATAAAAATATAAAAATATGACTCGAAAAAAAATATAAAAATTTGATTTGAAAAAATAATATAAAAATATAAAAATCCGTATAAAATTATGATTTGAAAAAATAATATAAAAACATAAAAATCCGTATAAAAATATGACTCGACGATGCATAACTTAAATCCATTCCTATCAACAGGCTGTTATATTAATTGAAAGTGTTGATGCGGCCGTTAGTTATAAAAGCACCTCTCATGTAGGCCATTACTGAAGAGAAGTTCGACCTGGATTGCAATCGATGTTCTAATTTGTGTTGGATGGGGTTGAAATCGAGAGTCACTGAAGGTCAGTCAAGGACACTTGTATCATCTACAACCATCGAAACAATTAATATGCTAGAGGAAAATCAGACAAGCCGAACGCTAAACAGTTGTTGTTCACAGGTGGTCAGTACATGAAGTTGCGACCTAAATATGAATTATGAACTTGATTTTAATGATTCGTGTTTCAACCGCAACATTTTTTTTTTTTTTTTGACGTTTTCAATTTAAAAATGAAAGATTTTTTTTGTACCATTTTCGTTTAAAGATTATCAAATTAGAAAAGGGGGGAAGGGGGTAGATGGACGAGTGACTAGCGCACAGGTTTCGGGTTCGCGTCCCGGCGGTGCCAGGGATATTTATAGTGGTTCGGAATTCACTTTAAGCCGCAGTCCAGGTCTAATACAATAGTAGAGCGTTGTGTGGGTAGTGTGTTACTCCCGTCTGTAGTATATCTTCAAGTTACACATGCCCTCTGGGCAGTGCTAAATAAGTAAGCGCCCTTGCGTATGGCATAAAGATTAACTGTCTCTGTATTGCTAGCTGCATTACAACAACAAATTACGTAGAAAAAGTATTGAAGCCGAAATTTTTAAGATGTTGCGACTAACCCTCAGTGTCCTGCAGCGCGGGACGGACATCCCGTCAGTAGTCTACTCATGGATGGTGGGAAAGGGGTGCAACTTCTGTTCTGATGGAGCACCCATAGGTAGAAGTCTGACTCGGATCCTGATCGCTGAAGAAGAAGGACAGTGCCATAACATAAGGACAGAACAGAAGGACATAAATATAAATATATATTGATGAAGAAATACTTTGAAATACATAATTAACATCATAAGCTCGCCGAACAAAAAAAGAAAATTAGTCACCCTGGTCCTCAAGTACAAAGGAATATTTAAACCTTTATAGATGGCGCAGTGGTCGAGTCACTTGCTGTGGGCGCACTGCCTCTTCATAATCATGACTGTGAGCCGGTGGCACATTTTTTTTTTTTTTTTTTTTTTTTGTCACTTGAGCTCATAACTCGACCGCTGCGCTATCTATAAAGGTTTAATTTCTTGTCCGATGAGCTTATAAATTATAAAAATGTACTTCAAGTCAGATAAATCTAGGTTATATTTTATAACATGTATAAAAAATATATCATAAACATGTATTAATTTAATGAAATTATTTACTGCAAATAAAAAAAATCTGTGCCTTATATCCCACTAATGTTCTTTATGTCAACTTCTGAGAGCTTTTCTTCCGAAAAATTGATTGATAAATAATGTGCGATGTATAAATAATGTTAGAGTAAAAACCAATAACAATATCATTTTTGATGAGAAAACTTCTTTCTTTTGTACCAAAACTAGTACCACTGTATGCCATTAATTCTCGATTTTTTTTTTTTTTTTTTTATAATTTTAAATCTTACTATGCGACATTGTGGATACAAGGACTGAACTTAACATCGAATTAATTTTTTTCTCCTTTCGCCATATAAATATATTTATTACTATAAAATAATAAACTAAAAATGAGACATCAAGACATCATTTAAAACTGTCTGGGAAGAACAAATTCTGTTTATGCAAAATACTTCCAAGTCTGTTTATTTGATATGGGGAATTTGTGTAGCTGTGCCGAAAAATTTAACTTTGACTGACATTTCAAACAATTTCACAGTAATTTCAATAGTAAATATTTTGTCAGATAATACTGCAAACTGAATTTATCAATAAAATCTTTAGCTGGGCAACAATCCTTGTTCCAGAAGAGAAATGATAAAATAGAAACAGTGGTGAAACTTTCTTTTGAACATTCTCTGTTGCCCCCCCTCCCCTTCCACAAACCAAAAAAAAAGTCCTATTCTGAAAGAGAGGAGATAATAAAAAACAGCCTGTTAACATTTGTATAAAATATCGGTGATATAAATGTCAAAAATATGGTTGATAAAATAGCTTTGTCTAGAAATTCTAGAAAAAAAGTTATTCAAACTTTTTTTTGTTGAGTTCACCATTATAGAAAATTTTTCAAACCACCTTTGTTGAGTTCGCCCTTCGTATTTGCAACGCCTTATATCATACATCAGTGAACATCGTGTTCCATTTATGTACACCATGATTAGTCCATTAACAGTTGATGAAATAATCCGTGGGCTGTAGGAAAAACTAAGGATAACTTTTAGGGGTAACTTCCCCATATTTGTGACTTACGGGAGTAAATCTGCGAAACTCCAATCAGACAGCTTGACGCTAGAGGCTTATGCTCGTGAAAAACGTTTCTAAAAGTGTTGCCTATTGTAGACGACGCCAGTGGATTAGAACTGGCTGTATGTATTACCATAGGATCAATTGTGGCATTATTATTTTTTTAATACGCTTTTAATAGTTTCACCTGTTTGTTTGTTTGTATGTATGTATGTATGTAACTGACTCTTTGGGCTCGATTTTGCCATACTTTAAGCGATCAGATTTAATTTAAACTTTGTAGACTTATCAAGGACACGAGGACAATAAAATATTTTGATAAGTTTATTATCTCATCATGATTAGGATCGCCAGGATGAGTGATTAAAACACACAGCCTTTGAAAAGTCATCTTGATCGGCGCATTGCTTTTTCCCCAGGAGATCTGCACACTATATAAGCTGCAAAGAAACATTTACAGACATCTTTCAGATATTCAAACCTACGTGGGACAGCGGCACAACGGATAACGCGCCTGATTAGGAGATTCCCTGTTCGAATCCTGGCTGGCTCGACATATTCGCCTTTAGCCTTTGTTTTACTCCCAATTAAATTATTCTAAGAACCAGTCCTCCGTACCGGGACCACATTTAAATATTATACTTTAAAAACACTAAAAAACATGCTTTTAGAGTTAATCAAACTAAAAGTAAATAAATTAATTGTTTAAAAAAAACTAAAAAAACACGCTGGTTAATGAAACTGACAAAATAATTGAAAATTAATGTCACTGTTCTAAAAGCGCGGGATGCTTTGTATGACATTTAAACTAACTCTGCATTTCGGAATGAAACTAGTGAAAAATTACAGCGATTGATATCGAACACCCCACGCTTTTAGAACAGTGACATTCGTTTTCTCGTCAGTCATTTTATTCTTATGTTAACAATTATTTTTTACTTTTTGGTTTGATTAACTCTAAAAGCGCTGTTTTTTAGTTCTTTTAAACTAATAATTTCTAATGCAGCTGACAAATACTTAGACAGTTATCTTTTATGCCATAAGCAAGGGCTATACAGATGTTACTCACTTAACACTACCCAGGGGGTGCGTGCAGCTTGCAGATATGCTAATGGCGCGGAGTAACATTAAACCCAAAACACTCTACGATCCTATCAGACCGGGACCTACGGTTTAAAGTGGATTCAAACCACTACAAACATCCATGGCACCTCCGGGACTCGAACTCGAATCGAATACCTGGGTACCGAACGTCTGAGCGCTAGCCACTCGGTCATCAGGACTCCGAGTTAAGATGGCAGCATTAACTGAAGACGAAAATTTCACTTTAATAAAAAAAAATGTTAATTTCTATTTTTGAATTTTTTTATAATCTACCTTCTAATATAAATAATCTTTTTAAATCAACTTAGATACCTTGTTAACAATTCAACGACTATTGTAATTGTTCATTTCACATAAATAAATCACATTAATCTTAATCTATATTGTAATACATTATCATTCTTGACTTTTGAAAAAAATCAAAATTGTTTACTCAATTCAGAATGCTGGACACGTGAAAATAAATTTCAGACAATCATATTAATTAGTTAAACGGAAAAGTTGAGAGATTTTAAAATGCCTGTCACATTTTAAGTTTCCTTATAAAGAGAGAAATTAAACTGAGTTTCCTTTATAAAAGGAAAACGTGCCTAACATAATTTTGAAAAAGTCTGCTATTGCTTGTTTGTTTAGTTTCGTCTGGGGAAAATTTTTTAATTCATCGCTTTGTCCTATTTATTTTATCGTTAACGATCTTACAACAAACTTGGAAAAGATGTATACAGTTTTATGAGTTGTGACACGATCTGTTTTTATTTTGTTACTATTCTTTACCCGTTTTGCAATTGTTAGACATATGAACTATTTTTAAGCAGCTTAAAATTTTAAATAACATTCATAAACAATGCAAACGCTTCGTTAACTGTCGTAACATTTTGTAGATAAATCGCTTATTATTAATTTTTTTTTTTTTTAATATTAGGTTGGGGGAAAAGAAATCCATTATTTTTACGTGAACTTCAAAACTTTATTTAACATGTTTCGGATATCCAATTTTGGTCAAATATGCACCGTCCTATTCTATAATTTGTTGCCATTTTAAAGGTAGCTTCATAATGCCTCTCTCACAGAAGTTTTGGTTTTTTATTGGCGAAAAATTCTGCTAATCGATTTTCACAATCTTCTCTAGATGCCAATTTATTACCACTCAAGAAGTTTTGCAATGCAAGAAAGCATGGTAATTGCTTGGTACCAGGTCCCGATATATGGTGGATGCATCAAAACTTCCCAACCAAGCTCCCGGAATTTCTGGCGTGTCACTATAGACGTGTGTTTTGTTTTCTAAGGAACACAACACCTCTCCGGCTGGTGAATCGCTAGCTTCAAACAGATCCAGTTGTTGAGAGTAGAGATCCGAATTTCGTATTTGGCCATATGGAAGCAACTCATAATAAATGATTCCTTTCCAGTCTCACCAAATGCACAGCAGAACCTTCCTGGCGGTTAGTCCTGGTTTGGCACCGTTTGAGATGCTTCAATGCTCTTTGACCACGATCATTTTCGCACAGTGTGATGAGCATAAATCTGAAATTGTTTGATAGATATTTTATAAGATATCAATCACTACAGCCATCTGCCGAAAAATAATGGAATGCTTTTCTCCCCAACTAATGTTTACAGCAATGAAAAACACTGAAAACTACACTGCTCGAAACAATCAGGGATATTGTGAGTTGGGTATCAAATACTCGAGAATTTTTTTTTAACAAAAATTAAATAAAGAGATTAAAAAGAAAAATTATTATAGAGTTTACAAATTTGAGAATATGCAAATTTTTTTCTGTGACGTCGAAAACTACGCTTTCCATATAAAGAGCGAAAAGCGACCTGCAGCATTCCTTTTTTATAACATATTTAATTTATATATTATATATAAATTTTCTTCTTCATTGGCGCAACAGCCAAGGCTGTTCCCTACTGGCAGATATCTGGAGACAACTACTGGCAAATGAAACATGGGATGTTTTCTTTTTACTGGGTAGGGCTGTCAATCCTACGTCCAATATACACTCAAGAGCCAAAACATTATGGCCACCTGTCAACAACGAGTTGGCCCGCCTTTGGCGCGCAACACAGCTTTCAACCCGCCTTTGGCATGGATTAATACCACCACTTAATACCAGTTAAATACCACTCCACCTGATCACGTGCCTTCCACGTCATCCAGGCGAGTTCACTGCAAAATGTAGGGGTGGTCATAATGTTTTGGCTCTTGAATATAGATATATACATAAAGGCATAGATAGCGAATACGAAAATTTACAGTATTTATTTCGATGTGATCCTTTTTTGTAAACATATATACGAAAATGAGTTTAGAAAAGATGAGAAAAAATTTACATCAAACAGGAAAAATGATGGATATGTAAATACAAAATATCTTTCTTCAAAGTATTTAGTCAGCATTTTCTGTATAAACGAAACGAATTTATAATGAAAACCATTATGATCTTATACATTGCTAAGAAATGCTATCATATTGACAGAAATGATATTCCTTTCAAGAAATGTTATTCTTGGATGCTCTAAATAAATGTCTAATACTATCATTATCATTATTATTATTGTTATTACTATCAAATTGTGAAGAATATTTCTTTGTATTACTATTCTTATGAGATTAAATAAAAGTTACAATCAATAACTTTCTCGATTAAGGTTTAGGTAAGATTTACAATCACCCTTTCAAAAATATTATTATTATTAGATAGAAATAAATATCAATTAATACTGAATTATTAATAAACGTCAATTAATTATTATTCATATAAGATTTAAATAAAAGTTATTATCAAGACCTTTTTCAATTTAAGATTTAGGTAAGATTTATAACCTTACTTTCAAATATAAATTATTATTATTATTATTATCGTTATTGTTATCGAATTGTGAATAATATTTCTTAATGTTCTTCGTAGATTATTATTCTTATAAGATTTAAATAAAGATTACAATCAAGACCTTTCCCAATTTAAAATTTAGATACGATTTAAATCTTTGTTTTTCAAAATAAAGTTTTTTTTCCTTTAATATTTAAAATAAATGTAAGTTAATATTGTCATTACTATTTATTTTTTTATCAAAAATGTTCTTATATGTGATTTTAATTAAATGCGATAATCAGAAGCATTTAAAATTTTGATAACTGGGATTTTTATAAATTATAATTCTTAAATAAAAAAATATTATAGTATTTATTTTTCTAGATAATTCAAAACTTTAACATGGTTATTCTAAAACTGTGAGGTGTGACTCCTATGGCTCATTAACTTGTTCCGCATAGATAAAAATTAAGGCAACTTTAACATATAAAATATATAACATAACTAAAGTTGTGTCCATTCAAAGCTTCTTTTATCAAGAACTGCAAATCAACTAATAATTACTTTCTGATTTGTAAAGAATTTCAAATTTTAAACCTAAAGCATTAAAAATCATAATTTTTTTCCTAAAAAAAAAAAGTATTTATTCGGAAGTGAATTTACTATTTTGCTGCTATCAAATCACTAACAGAAACCAACTTATTTCTTAATACTTGAATCTGAAAAAAATTTATTTATAATTAAGATATAAAAAAAAAAAGTTAAGTAATAATTTAAAAATGTGTTAGTTGATATTTTATTTTAAACCGTATATCATGCATGCCAACTCTCCCGAATTATTCGGGTGACTCCTGAATTTCGACCCCTGCCCCCGAACTGTCTAAGTGTATATGATGTTGTTCTAATGAGGCTGGCAATACAGAGACAGTTAATCTTTATGCCATAAGCAAGTGCTGCACCGCTGTTTCTTATTTAGCATTACCCAGGGGGCACATGTAGCTTGAAGATATGATAGATATGATGATACTACAAACTATGAAGATACTACAAACACCCATGTCATCGTCGCGACTGGTACCGAGCTCCAGAGCACTCGGCCATCAGGCCCCTCCTCTAAGTGTATATAAATTTGATAATTTTTTTCAAAAATCAAAAAAATTCCCTTAAAAAGGGAGTTTTACATTAAAAATAGCAAGAATTTTTAAGAAAATCCCTATCGATGAAGCGGTAAAATAAATCCATTATAAATGAAAAAATAAAAGGCGATCTTTAAGAGTGAAAATCTCTCATCTGCAAAGCATCTGAATTCCAATTTAAAGGAAAATCCCCATCTTTAAATCGGAATTATGCAAAATCAAAAAAGTATTTAAAACAATGACTCAAAGGTAGAAAAGATTGCTTGTAAAGAAAATGTTAGCACAAAGAGGTGTATAGTATTTTTATGTTTTTTCATCCAATACCAACAAAGCCATTTGTTAATTTTTGCAGCATGCACTATCAATTTTGGAAAATACTTGTTGTCGACTGCAGTAACAAAAGCCTTTAATGCATGTTTTGAGCCTCCCTTTTATTAGATTTATTTAAAGAAATATTATCTAAATTCATTAAGAGTTGTTCTTGCATATTGAGTGTGGATTATTCATAATCCTTCATACTCGTGATTCATAATCCTTCTCATCGCAAAGAAAACAATAAAATAGTTATTGTCAATAAAATAGTTATTGTCAATAAAATAGTTATAAAATGTCCCCTCAAAGACAGTTGGATAATTAGACCAAAAAGACTATTCAGCTGTAAAAGGATATTATGTTAAGAATTTAGACTATACTACTGTGCCCAAAAAGTCTTTTTTTTTTCACTTTGCAAAAACTCTTTATTTGTTCTTCCAAATTTATTTCACCGCATTCAAAATAATCCCCTCCGAAAAAATGCACTTATGCCAACGTTTTTTCCAATCCTCAAGGCATGCTAAAAGTCATCCGAGGAGATGGCCTTCAAAGCGCGCAATTTTTTTTTTTTTTGAGTCGATTGAATCACTTCAATCGACTCAAAACGGTGTTCCTGGGGTGGTCTTTTGAATTTAGGGAATAGCCAGAAGTCGCACGGTGTGAATACAGTGGCTGTGGAACGTTATGTGTTACATTTTTGGCGAAAAGTCACGAAGAATCAATGCAGTGTGAGCTGGTGCTTTCAGTGTTTCCGATACCAATCGAGATTTGACGCGTTTGAGGCCCAAAATGGAATGGACTGATCCTTTTGAAATTCCAACATCATCAGCAAGGTAATTGTAAATCGACAGTTTGCAAGCATCAAATCTTTATTTTTTTTGGACGTGAGGTTCGTCGGTTGAGGTGGATGATCGACCAGAGGGCTCTTTGTCTTCAACGCGTTCTCTGCTTTCTTTGAACTGTTTATACTACTTCTAAATATTTCTTTCCGATATAGGAATACTCACCAAATGCCTTCTGCAACATTGTATACGTTTTCGTAAACAAAATTCAATGCAAGTTCTTTGTTTAATTAATTCAGACATTTCACAAATCGCCGAAATCAGTTTTAGCGTCTCGCAAAAGCCAAGCGTAACTCAAACACTAATGAATATTTTGACGTCAAATTTCACACAGATATTAAGGATAGTGGACAACCTAAAAGGGAAAAAATTGAAATTCCATAAGGCCCCGGGAATTTTAAATTGGTCTTGCTTTTTTTGGACACAGTAGTATATACCATTGTTTTCTTTTTTTATCAAGGATGTCTTGATAAATGTTGAGTTTTTATATGTCAACAAGGTCTCTTCCAAAGACTTTTCTAAATTACGGTACTTTATTGAGTGATTCCTAGCATTCAGAGGTCACTGATAAAAATAGAGTTGACTGTCAAGACTAAGAGTCACTGATGACTATAGAGTTGACTTGAGTTGAAAATTTCAAAGTTGAGAATTTTTTTTTTTTTAATCGTGTTGAAACTTGAGCTATTTCGACGCTTCTCCAACAATTCCATGTGTTATGTCCTGTAACAATATTAACGTAACGTTAATAAACGTTTAACTCAAGTAACTAAGCAATTTCACATGAAAGTCCTCTTGGAAAAGCACTTAAAATTATCTGAAAAAAAAGTGTTGGGATTCCTTTGATGAAGATGTGCACATATTAAGAGATTTCTGGCGTTGAATTATGAAAGAAAATTGTTCAGCAGCAATCATGTATATTAACATGTCATCCTGTGTATTTCAGTCCATTAAAACAATATTCTAATTGGAAAGTCCATATAGAATATTATTGTATTTTGTCTCAAAAGCATCGTTCCCAATTTATGGTACTTATAATGAAGATGATCAAGGAGTTTCTTGGAATACACTACGTAAAAAAAGTAGAAGGACACTTGATTTTGTAACAATAACCGAAAAATATTTTATTTTTACTAACATTTTTATTAAAACATTTTACAAATATTTTAAAAAATACAATTTTAACATCAGAATTATGATATTCAAACATAAAATATTAATGACAACAAAAAAATAGTTTATCTTTTTTGAAACTTTGTAAAAAAAGTAGAAGGACAGCATTATAATGAATGAAAAAATAGTGATTATAATAAGGAATGTTCTTCCCATTGGCCTTTTATATTTTCAAATACTCTGTTTGGAAGTGAATTGTATAGAGATTGAACTTCTGTTTGACAAAATTGTCCCACGAGTCATTCAATGCCTCTCGAAGCTGAGTTAGCGAATCAAATTGCCTTCCATCAGCATATACTCGACGAACTAGCATTGCCCAGATGTTTTCCACTATATTAAGGTCAGGACTTTTGGCTGGCCATTGTAAAACATCCACATTATTTGTTAGGAACCAATTTTTGACTCCAGTCGCGGTGTGAATGGAAGCTCCGTCTTGCTGAAACTTCCACTCTTCACCCCCCAAGTCAGAGCCATAAGGAAGAAGCTCGGAATTCAGCACTTGTATGTAGTCTGTATGTTTTTGCCTACCATTTAAGAAAATCAGACTTGTCCTTCTTCCGTATCCAACAACCAACCAAACCATTAAACTTCCTCCTCCCATTTGACGTGTTGAATAGTATTCGTCTTCATTCCCCAGATAATGCCAGTAGTGCTGATATCCGTCTGGACCGTCTAAGTTAAATTTCTTTTTATTGGAAAATATCACAGAAGTCCATTCTGTAGTCCAGGACATGTGCTCCTTAGCCCACGCTAAACGGTTATCAATGTGAGTTTGTGTCCACTTAGGATGATGTTTCCGTTTTTTGAAAATGGATTTTTTAGATCTTTTAATATAGTTGTAAACTGTTTGTTCCGCCACATGATTAAGTCCTGCTTGATTTCTTGCCTTTGAAACACTTCCTTTGTTCTTCTTAAGCACACGAACAAGTTTTCTTTTCATCCCGTGGTGTTAACTTTTTCGGTCTACCAGTCTTCTTTTTTTTCCATTTTTCTAAGGATTTCTGATAAAGTTTGAAACTGTATTGGGGCTCACCTGCAACAATCTAACAATCTCCCTGACACCTTTACCATCATTTTGATATGCGGAAATTTGGCCTTTTTGAAAATCGTTCAAAGGTATTCCTTTAGGCATTTCTGAGAACGGAGAAACAGTGTAACTTTTAAACAGATAGATTTTTTTGACAGAAAAGGATAAAACAAAGTACAAAATCACTATTTAACTAAAGAACAACTCTAAACTAAATATATTGGCAAGTGTCCTTCTACTTTTTTACGCATCGAAAATTATATATACTAATTTTATTATTAATATTAGTGGTAGATGTTTAATTTTTGCCTAAAATGAAAAAAAGGTTCATTAAACTAAATCTGCATAAATATCTGGTAGCTAGGAGAAATTAAGCGATATTAATTGGCAAAAAAAAACACTGTCCTTCTATTTTTTTTTTACGCAGTGTAAGTGCTAAAAAACTGTCTCATGGTAATCCTATATATTGATTCATTATAATCGATCTATTTCAATTTTACATGCAAGTCCATTTAAAAAAATCAATGCAGTTTGTCTCAAAAGCATCATTTCCATGTAGTGGTACTTTTGATGAAGATGTCAAATTAAGGGATATCTTGGAATAACTACTAAAAGCAATTTGAAACCTTGAAAACCCTTAGTTGACGATGTCACACTAAGGGTTTTCTTGGAATAACTGTTAAAAGCAAATTGAAGATGTCAAATTAATGGACTTCATGGAATGAATGTCGAAAGCAAGTTATTTCACAACAATCTTATATATTAATATAAAATCCAATATATTTCAATTTCACACAAAAATTATTTCGAAAAAAATCATTTAAAATTCTCCCAAAATCACCAACCATTTCGGAGTCGTAGTGTTAAGGAAGCAATCAGTAAATGGACAAATGTTTCTTGGGATGAGTGTTGAAAGCAAACAGTTCCTCAATAAGCAAATAAAAAGAAAGTTGGATTTTAAGCATTTATTCGTAGTAAGAAAACCCTTAGTTTGACATCTTCAATCTAAATACCACAATTTCGACATAATGCTTTTGAGACACTCTGTATTGATTTTCTAAACGGACTTTCATGCAAAATTGAAATAGATAGATTATAGTGCATCAATATATAGTATTACTATGAAACAGTTTTTTTAGCACTTATTCTAAAAAACTCTCGATTTGACGAAAAAGCTAAATTTATTTTTACTCAATCTGCCGCTCTAATTTTAAAAGCCTGTGAATCAGGCCACTCGTACCTTCCGCGAACTTTTTGGATCCACCCAGAAAAGAGTCCCAGAACTTTATTAAAAGCTTAAAAATCTAGAGGGACGACAAGCGGCAATAATTGAGCAGGCAGGCAGGTGCTGTCCGGTGGCAATGTGGAACACTTTCTCAAGTAGGCTGGCTGGTCGTCGTGCCACTGGCCTTCCCAGCCAAAACAGACGACCTAACCTACTTCCGGAAAGGTTTTTCCTCTCGGCTTAACTGTCTTCTTTCCGCCTCCAGATTTCACTGACTCGCTTGAGTTGCCGCTGCTGGACAAACAAGCTTGCTTTTCATTATGATGCTTTCAAAAATCCATCTTATTCTTTTTAAAAATTAATTAACTGGTAGATATATTGTTTTCAACATCCGCTAAGTGCTATGATGATCAGATTCGCTCTATAACGCGGTCATCTGGAGACAAGTGCTACACGCGCATTATAGGCTAAACGCATTATTTCGGAGGTAAACCATAAACGGAAGAAAATAATAAATAAATACCCATTGAGTTGATGTTGTAAAAAAAAAAAAAAAAAAGAAAATTTTATATTAAGTGCAATAGTTAAAAATGAGATAAATAAAAAATAAAATTAAATGTAGAATTATAAAAATACAGTACTGAATACTACTGTGTCCAAAAGTAAAACCAATTTTCAATTTAAAATTCCCGGGTCTTATGGGATTTCCATTTTTTTTTTTTTTTTAGGTTGCTGGCATTGTCCTTGACATCTGTGTGAAATTGGACGTCAAAATATTCATTAGTGTTTGAGTTACGCTTGGCTTTGCGAGGCGTTAAAACTGATTCTAGCGATTTTTGTAATGTCTGAATTCATTGAGCAAAGAACTTACATTATATTTTGTCTGCGGAAACGTAGAGAATGTTACAGAAGGCATTCGGTGAGCATTCCTATTTCGGAAAGAAATGTTTAGTAGGGGTATAAACTGTTCAAAAAAAGACAGAGAACGCGTTGAAGACGAAGAGCCCTCTGGCCGACCATCAACCACAACCGACGAAGCTCACGTCCAAAAGATTAAAGATTTGGTACTTGCAAACCGATGATTTACAATTAGAGACCTTGCTGATGATGCTGGAATTTCAAAAGGATGGGTCCAGTCCGTTTTGGGCCTCAAACGCGGCAAATCTCGATTGGTACCGGAAATACTGAATGGACTAGCTCACACTGCATTGATTATTCGTGACTTTTTCGCCAAAACTGAAACCCATATTCACATCGTGCGACTTCTGGCTATTCCCTAAACTCAAAAGACCACTCCGGGGGCACCGTTTTGAGTCGATTAAAGAGACTCTACGTGAATCGCCGCGCACTTTTAAGGTCTTTCCTGCCGATGACTTTTTAGCATGCATTGAGGATTGAAAAAGTTGGCACAAGTGCATTGTGTCCGGAGGGGATTACTTTTGAAGGCGATGAAATAAATTTGGAAGCATATAGAGTTTTGGAAAAAAAATAATTGGTCTTATTTTTTGGGCACAGTAGTATATTACGTGCAACACTTAAAAATGAGATAATGAAAAAATTAAATTAAATGTAGAACTATAAAAATACAATACAGAATATTTTTGTTGTTCTAATGCAGCTGGCAATACAGAGAGTTAATCTTTATGCCATAAGCAAGGGCTGCACCGCTGTTACTCTTTTAGCACTTCCCAGGGGCGCGTGTAGCTTGAAGATAGGCTACGGAAGCGACTAACACTACCCTCACAAAGTTCTACGATCCTATTAGACCTACGGGTTTCGAACCATTACAAACATCCATGGGACTCGGACCCGAAATCTGTGATACCGAGCGCCAGAGCGCTAGCCACTCGCCCCGTTTTTTTATACGATATAGAATTTTTCAAAATTTTATAATTTAAAACTTGCTAACATAAATATTGTATAGTTTAACATTCAATACAATTATTATATTGTAAAAACTACTAATTTATATTACAATTTATTGCATAGATTCATATGTTATTTAGTTAGATGTCAATTACAACAAAGTTATAATTTTTTTTTTCAACTCATTCTGATTGGAAACCTACGGATTATATATTTCATAAACAATTAGTTCCGACTAAGATAAGAGCGTATTAAAATAAGTACGACTTTATTTGAGACTCAACTATACGGAACTATTCATCCTAAACAAATTATTAAAATCGACTTAAAAAATAATCTATTGTTATTAATATTTTGGACAGAGATTATATTGTGCATTTTCAGACGATTTATTCATAAAAGTCATTTGAAAGTAGAGCAAACTTCTATTTTCTTGGCATTTAATTACTAACTAACTACTTTTTTCCGTTTATTCATTTGTTAACACAGCAATTTACATTTTTGCTACCTTTTCTAAACTTTTAAAACAAAAATTGGGGGGAAAAAAAAAACAGCTAAGATGTCCAACATGACATCTTTAATCTTCGATTATTTTTTTTTTTTTTTTTGTATACAATATTTGTTTATTGTAAATATATTATAAAAAAGTAAACCAATTTTTTTTCGTATATATAATATTTGTACATCGAAAAAAATTTTTTTTTTTTGTTCTAATGCAGCTGGCAAAACCCAGAATGTGCGTGTAGCTTGAAGATGTGCTACGGACGCGGAGTAACAATACCTCCGCAACGCTCTACGATCGTATTATATCGGGACCTACGCTTTAAAATGGATTCGAACCACTACAAACATTCATGGCACTGCCGGGGCTCGAACTCGAGAACCTGTGGTACCGAGAGCTAGCCACTCGGCCATTCAGGCCCTACATTAAAAGATATTATTATAAAAAATGGACAGGTTTTTTAGGGGGAGGGGGGAAGAGTACAAGAAATTAATTTAAATGTGGGAAATTGATTCGAGATAGGAGCATTTTGACTTATGAACTCAGACATGATGCAAATTAAATTCGGATTTCAAGGTAGTGCTCTGTACAAGTAGCTAGTGCTCTGTACCACAGGTTGCGGGTTCAAGTCCCGGCAGTGGCATGGATGTTTGTAATGGCTCGAAATCTACTCAAAACCGTAGGACCCGATCTAATAGGATCGTAGAGCGTTGCGGGTGTATTGTTACTCCGCGTCCGTAGCACATCTTCAAGCTACACGTGCACCTTGGGTAGTGCTAAATGAGTAACAACGGTGCAGCCCTTGCTTATGGAATAAAGATGTACTGTCTCTATATTGCCAGCTGCATTAGAAAAAAAAAAAGGTATCACTTTTTATAAAATTTTCAACACCAATATGAACTTGAATGTAGTAAAAGCCGTATGGGAAAAAGTTATATTTAATAAAGGATATAAATTGTACAATCTTAATAGAAAGTAAACCGAAATGCAACCATCATATGAAATTTAAGTAATAAAGAAAGCCATACTTTTTATTGAATAATCATTGATTCAGCAACCATTCTGTTGTTGATTATTTATTAATGTCTTTAGATATTTATAGCTTAACATGATATATTGCTTCAAGCAAATAATGAAAAACATAATACTAGAAAAATTTATTTATACAGTGTGATTACAATTAAAGTCCCACTTCCAAAATGCTGTAAAAAAAAAAAAAACACTCGTCACAATGAGTTCGAATTAGAATTGAAGATACTTGAAAAAGGGGGAAACAGTAAGACATCAAAAAAAAAGTTTCGAAGTGCATTAATAGATGGCGCTGTAAGCAGCATAAAGAAAGTGGAATTCGGCTGCCAGTGATATTTTGAATCGAAATGACAACGTATTTGGCAGGAGTTGCACATTTCACCAACTGTAGTGTTCAATGTGCTCGATTGGTTCGGTTCTCCCACAGAAAAAAATAGCCATTCAACAGTTCTGACACTATTAGTGGAAATCCCATCCACCATGGCAAGGTCATACCAAATTAGATTTGAAAAACCGGTGGAACCTTTGTTTTGTTTATGTCAGAGTACCTCCCTTCAGGTATCTTCAGTTCCAATTTGAACTCATTGTGACGAATGGTTCTTTTTTTACAACATTTTGAAAGTGGGACTTTTAATCAATCTGTACAATTCAAGTCATGTCCTATTTATCATTTTTAGCAGCATAAATTTAAAAATAATTTACAACAGAAAAAAATTTATTATCATCAAGTTTATTTCAAAAATAATTTAACAACTAATAGCTTCCAAGAAAAATTATAATCTTTCTGATGAAAGAAAGTCAACAATTAAATAAAAAAAATACTTAAAATGCAACCTTAGAAATTAAATTAAAAAAAAAATTATGTTTATTTGAATCACCAATGCTAATATAAGATATTTCTACTTTTCCAGATGCTTTCACATGCCTCAGGCTGTGATAGATGAACTGTCACAAGTCTTGGAGAAACGAAAACCATCCCTGGACAAGAAGACTCCTATGCAAGCATCCTAAATCACATCACCTTCGAACACATCAACCTTCAATCCTTCCAATCGCTATAACTAATCACATAATTTCAAACTTTTTTTTTAATTTAGTTTTTCACAAAAATCATTCTTTATTTGTCATAGAGGGAAAAATTATTTTGATCCAAAAATTTTAATTTTTATTTAGAATAAAAAAAGAAACAAGCTAATTATCGACAACAAACACAGAATTCAGTGCTGTATAACTGAATATTCTTGACGAGCATAGATATATAAACGAAAAAAAAAAAAAAATGTTAGAAATGTTCCACAAGATCAACATGTAGCTCAAAACAAATGCCCCCTCAAAAATACAACATAATATAAGATTTTACAGTATTTCTGTAATGTATTTCATGTGTCTAATCACTTAAAACATTGACACACAACAAAAATATTTGCTATCACTAATGTTAATAAAAAAGGAAAAAATTAATTACTTTAAAAAAATTCAATATTAAATATTCTGTTACATTAATTTTTTTATTTAACTTCCATACATTATATCAATCTAAATGAAAAATTAGAAAAACAATTTTATAAAAATTGTAGATAATTTGCTATTAACTGAATCAAAATAATTTTTTTCCTCATAAATAAAATAACTCTACTTTCACTCTTTTTAAATATTTAAACATACTAAAAACTTTTTAACTATATTTCTACCACACATCGAATCTGTTAATATAAGAAAATTGTTTTATAACATACAACACTATCGTAAATGAATCTTATTTTAATGTTTTCTTGTCAGTGGTAATTTTAAAGGTCGATGTGAAGAAAATAGCGTTGTAAAATAGGTTTATATTAAATCATATGTATATATATCATTTATTATATATAATAATATTCTTCATAAGTACATGTTTCTGGATTATCTACTAGATAATCCAAGTAACATGTTAGTAAACCAGAATTTAAAACCAAAAAATTTGGGTAATTAGTTAAACACAAACTAAATAATTCACTTGACATGCTTAATAAATCTTTAAAAATTCTACAATATAAATATTTAATAAATCTCCCTTTTCCCCAATCGAATTTTCTAACATGCTTTATCATTAAATTAATCATTAATTAATTTTTATAAAGTAGTACCAGCAAAGAAAAATTAGGACTCTTGGAAAAATATTGAACATAATATTAATGCGGACTAAAAAATACACCAGAGAATAAAGTTTCAATTAAGAAATAATGCTATAGTATTAAATCAAATTACATGTCAATACATAAACCTATAAAATATTGTTTTTTAAAGGAATAAACATGATAAAACTATGATATTCAAAATATTTCATGTGAAATTAAATTGCAATATATAGTTAGCAATATTCATTTTTAAAATTAATGCAATGTTCTTCATTTTTAACGAAATGATGACCAAGTATGCAATTTAATTAAATGAACAAGTTAAAAAAAAAAAAAGCATATTTTACCAGAGGCATAATATATTAACAGCACTTTTCCCATATAAATAAAATGAAATCTTTCATTATAAATTTGCTCTTTCATTAAAATATTTCTGCTTATAAAAGAAGTTATAAAGTTTCTTCCAAAACAATAAACATAAATTATTTTCTAATCATGCTAAATTAAACATTTCCTTTACTTAGCTTTTTAGTTCATTGTTTTTCAATCATGCATACAATCAATTTATATACATAGTTACCCATTTACAGGAATTTTTAAACTCAAACTTTTAGATATTTAAATTAATTCTCATTAAAATATAATTTAAATACAGCTTGTTCAACAACACAAATTTGTCCATTTTCCCCATTTCTGAGTATTTGTTTTATATAAACGCCTGTATATTTTTCAATAACATTCAGGTTTGCAAGATTCTTGGTTAACTCGTCAGTTTTCATTCCATACAAGGCAAGTCCATTAAATATCTTATTTAATCAGCCATTTCAATGAAAGCATTTCATATTCAATATTATAAATGGCAATTGTCTGTTTGTGCATCCCATTTTAATATTTCAAGTTAATATGTAATAAAACACTTTGCATCACACATTTATATTCACATGAAACTAAAAATAAAAATTCATGCTCAATATCTATGCAAGAAATGTTTAAAACTCATAATTTTACAGAAAATGATCTTTAAACAAAATTTAAAATCAAATACAGGAATTTATATCTAATAAAATTAAAGTCAAAAACGTTTATTAGAGACAATTTCATAGATATAAATATTAAGCACAGAAAACTTTTGAAAATCTCCATGAATACTTGAACATTTACCCAGGAACAGGCAATGCGATAATTCTAATTAAAATGTGTACTTTGCCTAACAATGGACTTGCCCTTGGTTTCCAATGCAAAAACCAATGGGTAAAGACAACAATTGTATTTTCTGTAAAAATTCTTATTCAATAAATATAGAATATACATTTAGTATGCGTGTGTGTGTATATATGTATTTCAATAGCAATAATGTACATTTGACAAAACATTTCTTTTCTACACAACTATATTGTCAAATTAGATTTTATGAAGCTTCGTAAGATTTTTCTTCCAACAGCAAATCCAATAAAGTTTTCCCAATTTGAAAAGATTCAACTCTCACAAAATCAACTTTTTTTTTTTTTTTTTTTTTAGAACATACCAAAATAGGTTTCCCAATTATTTTTCTCGGATCAAAAAGGCTCTTGTATTTAATAATTTAACTTATTTCTCATATTTACTATTATCAAAAGTTAAATCTTGATAAAAATCAATAAATTTCTACATTTTCAAATATTTTAATTATAGTATAGACATATGTAACGAAATCATCTGTAGAAATACTATTCATTTTAAATATAAATAGATTTATTAATAAATTTAATCTCCAAATTTTTTTTTTTTGCATTACTTCTATGTTACCATTTGTTCTATGTTACAAGCGTGTTTTAGAATTTTAATAAATGACAAAGACTAGAAATTGGAATGACATTTTATTTGGGTACCCATTGGGTACACCAATTTTACAAAAAGCTTGTTTTAGGGATATTTAATATCAGAATCCACTGAAGACTTAAATGATACACGCCAAGACAGTTGTAAAAATTCATCGGAATGGAATGTTACATTTTCAATGAACAGCAAGCCAATTTAATAATTTCCACGAACACGATTATAAAATAATTTCCATTTCAAAATTTAAGGTTTCCACACAAAAATATTAAATATAATTTAAATAGCTAAAAGTCTTGAAATCATAAACGAATTTTTTTCAGCAGTATAAAACAACATTGATCCAAATTTTAATAACCGAAAACATGAAGACTTATGCATGGACAGAACCTATATAAAATGCAGCAAACACTAACACACAACATTGATTTTTTTTTTTTTTTTTCAATTAGCGATGCAAATATTTACTAAACAGATATGATTTGAATGCTTCATTCTAACACTAATTACTTTTGGGAAAAAAAAACAAATAGCACACTCTATCAAGATTACTTGCTTTTCACCCCCCATCCAATTGATTGAACAAACAGAAGAAATTTAATCGATCTCCACTATGGTTAAAAAAATGGCCACTTGGAACGCAAATCGGTGACTAGCTCCTTGGTACTCAAAGCAAGCAGGTAGTAGATATCCAAAAAGAATTAAGTACAAAAATGGAAAAAAGTTTACGAAATTTATAAGTGAGAGCAATTTGACGGGTGGAGATTATTATTTTCTTGTGGGTTCAGAAGGAGAAGGATACGTTTGTCCTCCTCTAACAACACAGATAATGCCACAAGCTGGAGTCTTCAGAGAAGTAGAAGATTCAGACACAAAGGGGGTGAATGGCGATCAAACCTGGAAAAGAATTGGTATTCATATTTATCTTTTACTAGAAATAATTTTAAAAAAGAAAAGCTATCCAATGTATCAAGTTCTTGTTGATTGTGAACACAAAAAAACTATGGACATATAGTCCAATCATAAACAAAGTGGAAAGGTAAACATCTGATTTAACAGCAGAAACGGACCAATCGATTACTTGTTGTGCTATTTGGATATACACCATGTAAAAGCTGTTTTGGAAAAAATAAGTATAGTTCATGAATTTTTTCTTTTAAGATTCTGTAATCGTAAATTTTAATAAAAAAATTTTTTTTAATTTTCTTAAATTATATTACAATTAAATATCACCCTAAATAGCATTTCCTCCAACTTGACCACTTGCCAATTCCCCATGCCATCAGTAATATGATTATATCAAAAAATATAACATGGCAAGATTGATGCTTATAGTTTAATTCAAAGTCCTTCATTACTGGCCTTATAGCTTTGAGCAAAATTCAAAGTTAATATTCTAATAAAACAAATTTAAATAGTATGCTTTTATAAAAATACATTTAAAGAAAAGATTCTTAATCTTTCTAATCTTTTACCATTATTTAACCAATTATTTATTCTACTATTAATACAATCTGACAACTGTGAAATGTAACGTCTTTAAGTAGGAATGAATCAGTTAAATAAAGTTTATAAATTAATGTGATTCGTTAAAATGAATTAAAGTGACTATAAAGAAAACCGTAAGATTCCATTAGTAACAACATTCCATGTTAAAATATAAAATAAAAAAAAAATATATAATGCTTTCAAATCTGGAATTTTCAGAATAAAAATTCAATTCTGAGCTTCAAATTATAGTCAACTATTAATGCTACTTTGGGAATATATTTTGTAACAAAACTAATGCTGAAAGTAATTTATAGTAATTTTAAAAAAAAATAAATGTGGTCTTAATAAGGATTTTTTTTTAAAGTTGTTTTGATTTCACTGAAAAATATTCATTATGCCAAGATCTTCTAAAAGATAAGAGCACTACAATTTGAGAATGACTATTCCAAATCACAAGTTTTAAAATATGGTATTACAAGGAATTAAATTAATCTTAAATACTAAAAATTAGATTTCACTTAAATTACAAAAACATTTCCTAATAATTTTTTCATTAAATTCTCATAAGAAAGAGTTAAATGACTTCGAGTTAGGATTTATGTCTTATAGTTCAAGGATTTAAAAATGTTAATGTACGATACAAATAGAAATCATGCATTATTTAAGCTTAAAGAAACAAATTTAACATCAGATAAAACTAATTTTGAATAAGTTTAATATTTTTTATGATTAATTACATGTTGGAAGAATGCAATGTTTAATTTTTTTTTTTTTTTTATTTAAAAGAAAATTGTATACAACAGTGTAAATATATTTACAGCTTGTTTGACTTATTTGATGCAAATAAATAATTTTAGATGAACTGAAGCTTTTTTTTAGAAAAACATGGTTAAGATATGTATAATACATTTATAAAAGGAAATTCTATAAGGTATTAAAATTTGTATTTGATTTTATCTAACATTTCCTTCTCTAAAAGTACAATGAAAATATATAATTTATTTAAAATATGCATTGTATTTCACTGATGCAAACCTAAGAAAAGTTAAGATTTCATATTAATGCTTATCAAAAATAAAAATTAAAGTAAACATTCAGTAGAGAAATTCAAAGACAAAAAAACTTTAAAAATATAATGAATTTATAAAAGATATACATCCCCCTAAGGCTTAAAAATTATAATGTGTATTCTTTAATGAATTTGCAAAGTTACTCAAAATAAAATTAATACATTTTGAAAATACTAACCTAATAGTTATTGGTTCGAAGATAATCTCCTAGTTTCTCAACAACTGTGTTGAGTTGCCCTGGTGGAAAGCCATCGGTAGTTGCAGCTACTAGGAGACCTAGAATTTTACGAAAAATACTTGTAATTAAAGCATGAAAATACCTTCATGTCATAAAAATACAAATATTAACATTTTTTCATCACCTTTAAATGTTAAGAAAGATTCAATATTTATTTTCTCAGCTAAATAAAAACAAAACCAATTATGAACAAGAATTCATAAGAACTTTTAATAAAAACTGAATGCAAATTCAAGATTTAAGGCTATATAATTATACTAAAAATAAAATTAATATATATTTTTTTTACCTTGAAAACTCTATATTAAATAAATTGTGAATGCCATAAACTTTAACTATACTATATAAATAGAAATTAAAATATTACAAATAGTTGTTATAAATCAAGTAAAACATCTAATTTTACTTTCAAATTAATATTTCATAATCCAATAACTTAAAATAACTTAATATTTATCAAAATTTGTTTTATTAATTATGCTATTGTAGAATGATTAAAAATTTAAAAAATTGAACACTTAAGATTTAGAATAAGCAGCTGCTATAATATTTTTAACTACATGAAACTTTATACTAATTATTAAATTTATACTATTTAATAAAATAAAGCAAGTCAAAATCACCATTCAATGTATTGTGTACATGAAAGCTATATTTATATACATATACACTATAATTCTATTAGTATAGAACTTGCATCTTGCTGCTTTTGAACTTAAGAATTAAATCTATCAATTATGAAAATATATTAGTACAAGTAACACTTACGAATGAGTAAATAAGCAAAAAGTGTTTAAAGTACATAAAAAATGAATAAAAATTTTACTTTTTCTAAAGAAATAAAAAAAATATATATATATATATATATATATATAATTTAATTTCAGTTACAACTATTTTTCTATAAATTCTAATTAAAATATTATACAACACTAAAGATAATTATTTTAAGCAAAATTATTTTCTTGTACAGCATTCAACCAATAATTTAGCTAAATCAACTGGGATTTAATAACTTTTGTTACCAAATAAGCAACATTTCAAATGCTAAATTCTATTTCAATTTAAACATTTAAATCGTATCCCATTTGTTAATTTCTCTTGTTCATTTAGGAATTTTTTTTTTTTCACATTATCTTAAGTATTCAAGAATCGCGGATTAGCTTTATATTATTTCGACTTTAATATGTGCTTATGTTTTTGAAACCGTAATTTTCTTAAATTTCTATTAAACTAAAATATACAAAATCATAATAGGATTTTAATCAAAGATGCGAATGCTAGCTTGGCACAAAAGTTGGCAATAAGGATGGTAGAACCCACCAAATTCTAAAGGCTCCTAAACTGCAATTTTACCAATAAAATGATCAACTGTCATACAGTTTAATTGTATAGTAGAGGAGACACTTTTCTTAAATTAAGTTTTATTCTTAAAAAAAAAAAAAAAAAAAAAACTATGCAAATTATAAAATAAATAAAATTTAAATTACATGAACATTGTTAAACAGTAAAAAAATGAAACAGCTGTTATAATAGAAGATACAAGATAAATTTTAAAAACAAAAATGATAAATTAACAATGATAAATTAGCAATAATAAAATAGTCAATGGGTGATAACTGCATACTTACAGGTATTTGTGGCAACGATACATAATGCTGAACTTCCTTTCCTGCCTCTAATTAAAGAATTTTCAGCAGACAAGCAAAAATATTTATCACCTCCCAGGTGTATACCAGATTCTGTAAAGGACCCTGGATTGCTTCGCATGGTATCAGCAATTACTTTAAGTTCTGCCTGTGTAACCTAGATATATAAAAGTAATTTTAGATAGAATTGAGGTTCAACTAGTTATAAATATATAAAATATAAATGTACTGTAACATTAAAGCAACTAATGTAGTTAGTCAAAAGTATTTTAAATTGAATGCATTTGACAGGTCATCCAAATTACAAAAATGAATTGAAGACAAAGTTTGGCATTTAATTTCTTCAAATTCAAAATATTCCATAAAAAACTATAATAAAAAAAATTCGATTTTCAAAGACAACTGTTTAAAACAAAAGAAATAAAACTAGAACAGATTAATACTTTAAACAAAGAATTCGTTCATAGATAGTGGATTAGAACTCCACTATTTTATTTTTTTATTTCATTCATTCTTTACCAAAAATATTTCTAGCCATAAAACAAATGTTCATCTTCAATACACGTTATTTTGCGGTAGATTACTAGTTAAGTATTTAGACAATGGAAGTCCCGTTTTCTAAAAACATCTTTCACATTTTTAAAGCAAATAAAAACATTACACCAACAAAAATTTATTCCTATAAAAACTAATAACACAGAATTATTAATTTTTTTTTTTTTAAGAGTAGGTATCAAAACTTGTTGAGAGTCATCGAAGTTTAAAAGGGCACCTTAGATCAGACAGCAGATTGTTTGACATTGTTTATTTTTCAAGTCATTTTACACAAAAAACGTCCGAGACATAACATGACGAATAACAGTTCCATTTGCATATCAATTAAATTAAAGATTTATGAAACTTGCAAAATCATGGTACCCGTATAATCACACAATAATCAAAGGAAAACTATTATGCAGTTGACATTGTTTTATTTGAAATATGAAACAGATACGACCACATGCTAACCGAATGAAATTTATATTTAAAATACACATAAGCATTTACCCATCTAAATTTTTTTGATAAAAATGATTGAAACCAATTTGGCATTAGGGTTAAAAGACTATGGTTAAGAGCACGCTGCTTACCGGCGTAACGCTGGAATCTTTTTCAAATTTGGCCCATATCGCTCCATCTTGCAATCCTGCAATTGCCGCTAACCTACAGGATACTTGAGCGCAAATTTGGTTATCTACGTAAGATTGCCAAGACATTATTATATAAAATTTGACGCCTTAACAAATTTTAAAGACAGGCATGCAACTTAGCACCACCCAAAAACGCTCTCCTGAATTAGAGAAAGCTATCAGAATAGAGAAACCAGAAGCAGAAAAATGGATTGGAAAAATTGTTTTATAGTATGACGTTTAACCGCTAGATATCGCTAGTATAACGTTTAACCGCTGCATTGTAAAATTTGCAAAATGATTAGTAAAGATTAAAAAAATTATTTCATATTTTTATATGAAAGAGTTAGATTTAAATTTAATTTAGAAAAATAGAATGAACTGAAAATAGTTCCGGTTTCGTTTATTTCGGTTCGGGATAGTTAAGGTATTGACAGCTGACTGACAGTTAGTATAAAGATTCTTTAAGAGGAGTCTCTAGACTCATGGCGGTAAAGAAAGAGATTGGAAAAATTGCTCCTTTTCAACCTTTTTTTTTTATTTTAACGTTAAACTATTTAACTTTCTGTTATTAATACAATTTTTATCTTCTTAAATAATAATGTTATAATTAATGATGTATTTTTTTACAATATTGATTATAACACTTTATTAAATTTTTAATTCTTGTGAATTTTTACATAGCTTATTACTTTCATAAATAAAAATATAGATTTCATACAATGTTGGTTTCATATATTTTGCCTGTTGATTTAAGGAGTCGAAATTTTTTAATTTGAAAAGGTTTCTCAAATCAAAAAGTAAGAAAAAGGTTGTCAGCAGTTTTTTATTACACTAATAGTAAAGAACAATATAAAACTGCCTTTTAAACCCAATGAAGTATGCACGTTACTGACATTTAATGTTTTTTTTTTTGTTTGTTTGTTTTTGTCATCATTGTTGAATCATCATTGTTGAATAAAGATGTCGGTCGAATGGCTGAACGCGAAGCGTTCATCTACTCAATGATATGTGAAGGCAGTAGGAAAGAAAAGTCATGATAAATAGATAACAGTAATCGTATGAGTTTTGTTTTTGTCAGCACGTGTGCATTTAATTACATATCAACAGCAGCAGGTAACATTATTATAAATTAATTCTACCCGTCTGTATTTTAAAGAACTATTTCTAATTGAAATTCATTGTAAGAGAAAGATGTAAATTTTGATGAATACCGAAAAAAATTTTCTGTAAAACTTTCATTGATAATATAGAAATTTAGTAGCTTATAAGTAGCAATGGTCTAAATAGAGATACTTATTGTCTTTACTGTTAAGAGATGCTTGGAATGTGGAAAGAGGCACCATGCTACCTTCCATTTCAATTAGAAAACAAAAAAAATTCAATCATTCCACAGTAGAAGGAGGTCAACAGAAAGTGAACTTTCTCCCTCGGAAAGTGACTTTACGCCAAGTATGAGTCGTTAAAATAGTCTTTTAACTCTCAATATATACTTCAAGTAGAAAGAAGAACGTTTTATTGAGTACGGCCATCTGCTTTATTTCTGATGTGACGGGAGATTTATTTCCAGTCAAAATCTTACTGGATTCGGTAGTACATCTTGTTTTTTAACTAAAAATATGACGACAGACTGCAGTGGAAGAAAGATAAAATAAACATAGCTGTTTCGGGCTCGAACAATTCTCAATTTATGATTAAATAAAGAGTTGCTGCATCTATTAATAATAAAAGAAGTTTCACTTGTGAATTGGATTTTCTTTAGTAGTTCCAAAGATCACCCAAGATTTAATTCTATCGAACAAAATAGAAATAAGTGAAGATGATTTGTGTTATATTAATTTGGCTAACAAGAGATTTAATGTTCCTGAGAGCGTTCAAATGCTATTGTTAACGGAAGTAATTTATGATTTACTTATGCCAGGTCAATTTCGGATAAAAATTCGAATCTTATTTTTCAGAATAATATGTTGGAATTTGTGGTGCCCGGATACAGCACTGCAGAAACTGTAAATAGAGAACATTGTGGGCTATCCACAAATAACCTTAATTATACAATGAGGGAGATTTGAGGGCTGTTCATCCCACTAAAAGATCAGTGTTATCTACCATTGTCAGAATCTTTGATCGGCTTGGATTGCTGGGTTCTGTTACAACTAAAGCAAAAATTTTCATACAGCAATTGTGGCTGCTGAAGATTGACTGGAGTGAACTACTTCCCCCAAAAACGCAAATGAATGGCACAACTTTTATACATCCATTGAAGATATGCAACGATATCTCCAATGAGCACTGCATTATAATTGAAAACTTTGGGACAACAGAACTCCATGGCTTCTTTGATGTCGTTGAAAAAGCAAATGGAGCTACAACCTAAGTCATTTCGTGCACACCAGATGGAAAGGTGAAGATGAAACTTATTGCCAGCAAAATCCCGTGTTTCACCCCTCTAGCAGATAGCGATACCTCATTTAGAGTTATGTGGTGCCGTCCTTCTGGAAAAATTAATAAACAAAGTGAAAGATGAATTGAGAATGGGCTTTGCCTCTGACCATCTTTAGAGCGATTCTAGAGCGATTTCATGGATCGATCGTGAGCCAAGAGAATTGGATACCTTTGTTGCCAATCGAGTGTCCAAGATCCAAGAACGTAGTTCTTGTGACTTGTAGCACCATGTGGAATCAGATGAAAACCAAGTTGGCATTATTTCTAGAGGATAATTTCCAGAGGAACTGTATAAGAATCACCTTTGGTGATGTGGTTCTGAATTTCTTGAAATGAACAACTATATGCAAGATATTGCTGAAGGATCAAAGCGGCAAACTGACTTTGACTGTGAACTCAAGATTTCTAATAACTCTTTAGAAACCTCATTGGTGAACACTGAGAACTGCAACTTGCTTGATGAACTTCTGGACATTAGCAATAATTATTTCAAAATAATTCATGTATTTTCTTATATTTACTGATTTTTATATAATTGTAGGAATCCCTTGTAGATTTTTATATATTGTAAGAGATCCCTTGACTTTGGATGAAGTAGAAGCAGCAGAGACCTTAATGATCGTAAATAAACAAAGGTCTTTGAAAAACAACAACAAAAAATAACAGATAATTTAAAGTGTTTAAATGTGTTTTTGATTCCAACAGAGTGCTCAGAGTGGGCGAAGTCTGCAAAAATCCAACATCCCACTTTCAGAGAAATACCAATCTTCCTCCCAATAAATTCAAAACAAAGTGTAAAATATTTTTTTATACCTTACGTAAGAGACAATTTTACATTGACCCACAAGGCTTATTGAATGCAGTGCGGTTAAAATTTTGGCCACTTGGTGGCAAAAATTTAGCCCGAAAAACTTTGCATTTGCGTGTCTTGTATCATCACAAATTATGGCCAATTTACCTGTACAGAGAGTAACTGTGTCGCCACCATTTAGTGTTACTGGTTTGGACTTATGTGGACCATTTTTCATGTCTTATAAAAATAAGCAAAAGGGTGTATTATACAAAAGTGTACATTTGTGTATGTATTTGTTTTGTAACTCATGCTATCCACTGAGATGCTATCTGATTTAACATTTGATGCTGTAATTGCTATACTCAAGAGATCCGTGACCAGACGTGGTAAGTGTTCCAAAATCTTCCCGGACAATGCAACCAACTTTGTTGGAACGATCTTACAATGAAAAAGTCTTACAAAATTGTTAATTTTCCTGAGGAGAATTTAGCCTCTTACTAAATCTAATTTTGGAGTCCTCGGGGTGGTAGGTGTAAAATCTGTGAAATATCATTTAAAAATAATGCTAGGAAAATTACGTGTCACATATGAAGAATAGGAAACTATTATTATTCAGGTATAGGGTATTTTGAACTCCAGACCCCTTACTCAATGTCAAATGTTTTTGACAATTTCGAGATTTTGACTCCCGGTCATTTTCTTATCGGCAGATTTATCAATACTATACCTGAACGTAATGTGACGAACATAAATGATAATTATTTGAGTCGCTGACAGTTAATTGATTATTTAAATACGCTTCAACTGAGATCTAAATGGATGGTTGAAAAAGATATTTCTGTAAGTACCATGGTAATTTTGATTTTTTACCAGTTTGTAAGTGACCTTTAGCTAGATTAGTGGAAGTGTATTGTGGTTCTAATAACAAGGTAAGAACCTGTGAAATTAAAATTATTCCAGGCGAATTTAAAAGGCCCATAACTAAATTATTTATATTACCTGTTAATGAAAATTAATCACTCATTTTATTTATTTATTTTTTTTTTTTTTTTTGTATGTGTGTTAAAACTATGTGTGAGTATTTTTGATTTTTATCATTAGTTTGTAGTTTACTTATTGTGTTTATTTGTGTTACTTTCAATTGGGTATTGTGTTATTTTAATTTGTTTTGATGCTTAATGTGGAATTCGTCATGGCAGAAATAATCTCAATATATCACGAAAATATTAAATAAAAAAAAAAAGTTTTATTTCAACGCTTTTCTCAATAATATCCAATAAAATGTACAATAAGAATGTGTTATTTTATTTTCCATTTTTGTGCATTTGCATGCTGAACCAAAAGAAGGTTATTTAAATTACAAAAAATACAGACAGGAAAAGTTTCTTTTTCACTATAATGTAATGTATATTATTATATGTGTGCATTTATTTCCTGTATAGTTAGGATTTTCAGATTACTAAGCTTTCAATTGATTGTTCCTGACTTTCTGTTGGAATTTTTTCATTAGAGTTTGTTTCTGATCCTATTTCTTCCCAACAAGAAATTCCATTTCCGTGATAATTAGGCAGGCATCTACAGAAACCGGTATTACTTCTTTTAATGCAAATAGCGTGACCAGAGCATTGCCCATTACTTTCACACGTTGATATAAGTTTAGCTAAGCTGTCATCAGGGTGAAATTCAGCAAGCATTTTTTCCTTTTGAGACACTTCAGAACAATTTACTGGAAGGGTTGATTTTGAAACTGAGGACGCTGTTTGGAAAGAAAGTTTCGTCCTTTCGAATACCGATATTTTACAGGCAAAAATGGTTGCTCAATTGGATATTGACTTTGTTGGGGATATTGCTGAGGGAAGTAAGTTTCTTGTATCTGATCTTGGATTTGTTTGGGATAAAAGGTTGCTCAATCAAGTATTGTTGTGGAAAAGAATTTTGCATTATCATTTGTTGTTGATTCTGCTGAGATTGAGCATCTGTTTCTAATAAAGGCATTTTCTGCTGGGTAGGAATAGATTGGACCACAGCATGGGGCCATAGAGGATAGGTACCTTGCCTCACCTCATGTTGGTTCTGCTTGGATCGCAACCCCGGTTCCAGAGTAATAAGTTGCTTTAGTGGAGTTTTGGAAATTTGTTGTCTTTTAGTAGGTCGTTTTAGGGGAGGATGAGCAAGTTTCTTCCCATTAAATTGTTTCTGTTTAGGAGAAACACTTTGCCTTTTCACTTGTTGTTGAATACGTAGAGATTGAACATCTGTTTCTAAAAAAGGCTCTTTCTGCTGCGTAGGAATAGATTGGACCATAGCATTGAGGTTCTGTAGGGGATAGGTATCTTGCCTCCCCGCATGTTGCTTCTGCTCGGTTGTAAGCTCTGCTCCATAGTAGGTTGCTTTTGGGGGAGTTTGGAAAATTTGCTCTATCATAGGTTGCTTCCGGGGAGGAGGAATAAATTGCTCCACTTTAAATTGTTTCTGTTTGGGAAGAAAAAAACTTGTTCCATTACTTGTTGTTTCTGTTCAGGCTTAATATCTTGTTCTGTTACTTGTTGTTTCTGTTCAGGCTGAATATCTTGCTCTATTAATTGTTTTTCATTTGTTATTACTTGTTGTTCTGTTAAAGGTGATATTTCTCTTGGAATTTTTTCTGGTTTATATACTCTCTCTCCACAATTGGGGTAAGATCATATTCTGTTAGAGGCGATATTTCTTCTTGATTTTTCTGGATTGTATGCACTCTCCCACAATTGGGATAAAATCATATTCTGTTAGAGGTGATATTTCGTTTTGAATATTTTTTTCTTTGTATATTCCCCTCACTTTACTTTGTTTAATATGGTTTTCTGTTAGAGGTGATATTTCTTTTTCAATATTAGCCTCTTCATTTAGGTTAAAATTACTTTTAGGATTTTCTTGTGCTGAGTCAGATGGTGACTGAGGAATTCCAGAAGGCTGTTCAAAAACATTTTTATTCTGGTGTCCTGCATTAATACTTGATGGATCGGATTTTTGGACTTTCATTGATGTTTCTGGAAATATTTTTTGCGTATTTTCTTTAATAGGTATGGGTTCTAGACTTTCAACAGAGTCAACTTGAACACCTTCGTTTCCAGATGCTATTTGTTTTAGAGTTTCCTCTATGCTGTCTTCGGATTGAATTTGTCGTTTTCGAATTTTTGAATTGGGAGGTAAATTTTTCCAAGGTCACGAACTTTTTCATTGGATGAGTTTTTCCTGCCCGGAACTTTAATCAGCACGTCATCTGAAAATAAATCCAAATCGCCGTGTAATGTTTCATGTATACTAATAAACGGCATAGCTAATTAATCCGAAAGAGTTGAGTTGAAAGAGAATACAATAACATACTTCTGTGTCCAAAAAGTAAGACCAATTTTCAATTTAAAATTCCCGCGGAATTATGGAATTTCAATTTTTTTTTTTTTTTAGGTTGCTGGCCCTATCCTTGACATCTGTGTAAAATTTGACGTCAAAATATTCATTAGTGTATTGAGTTACGCTTGGTTTGTGAGACGCTAAAACTGATTCCTGCGATTTTTGAAATGTCTGAATTAATTGAGCAAAGAACTTGCATTAAATTTTGTTTTCGGAAACGTATAGAATATTGCAGAAGGCATTGAGCATTCCTATATCGGAAAGAAATATTTAGATGTGGTATAAACAGTTCAAAGAAGGCAGAGAACGTGTTGAAGACGAAGAGCCCGTTGGTCGATCATGAACCTCAACCAACGAAGCTCACGTCCAAAAACATTAAAGATTTCGTGCCTGCAAACCGTCTATTTACAATTAGAGACCTTGTTGCTGATGTTGGAATTTCAAAGGATCGGTCAATTCCATTTTGGGTCTCAAACGCGTCAAATTTCGATTGGTACCGAAAACACTGAATGCGGCAGCTCACACTGCATTGATTCTTCGGGACTTTTTCGCCAAAACTGAAACCCATATCGTTGCACAACCACCGTATTCACACCGTGCGATTTCTGGCTATTCCTTAAACTCAAAAGTCCATTCCGGGGACACCGTTTTGAGTCGATTAAAGAGGTTCAACGTGAATTGCCGCGCGCTTTGAAGGCCATCCCTGCCGATGACTTTTTAGTATGCATTGAGGATTGGAAAAAAAGTTGACATAAGTGCATTGTGTCGGAGGGGATTACTTTGAAGACGATGAAATAAATTTGGAAGAATAAATAAAGAGCTTTCGAAAAGAAATAATTGGTTTTTGCTTTTTGTGCATATTTGTAAAACTACACAAATTTACTCGAAATTGAGTTTTAGAAGGTAGTGAATATTCAATTTAAATTAAATTCTTTTAAAATACTTAATGAATTTCTTTTAAGAAAGGAAATTTAACAAAATTTAAGTTGGAAAAATTTTAATTTTCAATTCCGAAATTTTTCACGTAATGCTGTAACATTTTTTCTGGTTTATTCAAAATATACGCAAATTGTTAAATTTTGATTATTCGAAGTTTTAAAAATGCTTACATATTTCTCCAACAAAAATGAGGAAAAGATTTTCGAATCATTTAAAAAAATCAAGTTAATCAACGTCATAGCTAAATAACTAAATATTCCGTTGTCATAATTACCAAAAAGACCTTAATTCCCATAGATACAACTGTTGAAACCTGAGAATCGGAAGAATGTCTTTAAGCATATTTTGGCATCGCTTCTACACAAAATTCAATTACTATGCAATTATTTCTCCGATGTTATTACACATTAATTTAAACAATCGTAGAGCTTTTTTATTTGAGCTCAACTTTTTAACTATCTACTAATTAATTAAGCCTCAAAAGGAAACAAAAACATCGTATCATACAATTGAGCGATTTTATTAAAAATAATTATTATCGTTATTTATTTAATCGTTTATTTATTTTCAAAATAATATCAATTTCAGAAAATCTATAATCCCTACCCGTTCCCTAAGAAGTTGCTGTCTTTGTTTCTTTCACTTATTCTAAGTAAGTTAGATGCAGATTGCATTTGTTAGTTGCATTTGTAGGAAGTTAAATTGCAAGTCGTATTTGTTAATCGCATTTGCAAGATATTACATTGCAAGTCGCATTTGCAAGATATTACATTGCAAGTCGCATTTGCAAGAAAGTTGCATTATAGATTGCATTGGTTAGTTACATTTGCAAGAAGTTACGTTGTATTGCAGATTGCATGTGTTAGGTGCATTTGCAAGAAGTTACGTTACATTGCAGATTGAATTTGTTAGTTGCATTTGCAAGAATGTTGCTTTGTAGATTGCATTGGTTAGTTACATTTGCAAGTTACGTTGCATTGCAGATTGAGTGCTTTAGTTGTATTTGCAAGAAGTTACGTTGTATTGCAGATTGCATTTGTCAGTTGCATTTTAAAGAAGTTACATTAAAGTCGCATTTGCAAGAATGTTGCATTGTAGATTGCATTTGTTGGTTGCATTTGCAAGAATGTTGCATTGTAGATTGTATTGGTTAGTTACATTAGCAAGAAGTTACGTTGCATTGCAGATTGTATTTGTTAGTTGCATTTGCAAAAATGTTGCATTGTAGATTGTATTGGTTAGTTGCATTTGCAAAAAGTTGCTTTTGGTGCTACCCATATTTCATAATTTTTCAACGTTGAAAAATTATATATATCAAAATGAAAAAAAAAAAAAAATCTTAAACATGTAACCCAGGGGTGGCCAATCCGCTGCCGGCCTTGAATATTTTTTCAAGCTCGGGAGATTTATTGCACTTTTACAAAATATATTTATTTTATAATGGACAAAGTAGTATAAAACAATGTATTAAAAATACATTATGTGTGCATCCCTATATTCAAAAAAAATGAACTGTCGAAATTATGAGAAAAAATTAACATTGATTTTAAAATTATATTCTTGCGAATATAGGACAGATATTGCCTGTTTTATGTATGAGTTTACAGTTATGAGTTCATAGAATAATTAAATTTTATTCTGCGAACTCATGATGCGCACATCTTGGAACACCTAACAAAACAGGTTCTATGTTTCACTTAAAGTGACCTCAGAGTGGCCATACCTAGATACGCACAGTTGATTGTTGATAGCAGAGCGAACCAGACTCTTAGTTGAAATTGTTAGCTCTTTTGGATCAACTTACAACGTTTTTTTCTAAATGAAATTGACCAAACATAAAGCACGCTCAAACATAACGGATGCAACAATCATTACGATGTGCAAATATCCAAACTGAGATCGATTTGCAAAAGCTAAGTGAAAGAGTGGAGAAACAAATATCGCCCTAGTAAAATAAATATTTTTTAATGATTTCATTTTTTTTTTTTTTTTATTTCGTTTATATTTATGTATGCTTTATATCTTATTTTTAGTGTTACATATTTCTTTACAGTGTGAATTTAATATCATAATTATTATATTATCTATATTTACGTGTAGGAATAATAGTAAACACAAAAATAATAACTCGTTCTGTTTCAATTTTCACAACAAAGAGATATCTATAGTGGTTCTAAATCTAATATGGGATATACAATTTTATATGCGGCCCATGGATTTATGATGCATTTCCAAAGAGGCCCACAAGATTATTTGGGTTGGCCACCCCTGTGCTACTGTATAAAGTTTAAATGAAAACAAAAAGATATTTTGGAGTATATTAAGACGAATGATGTTTACCTGAGGTTATTCCTTTGATTAAAAATCTCTTTTTGGCTACCAGAACTCCCAAGGTGGAGTAAACAGCGCATGCCAGAATGCCTTGCTGGTCCGCTTGAAGTTCAGATATTGTCAGCACCCTTCAGAGGGGCTTCTTTTCATGTTGCTGGGAAGGGATCCAGATTTACTATCTTTCTCCAAGTACCATACGTACTGCATAGATTCAAGTGGTAAGGATATAAAACTGTCCATATTAAGCATTATAGTCTCACCAGGATAGACGAATCCTAGGTCTATAAAAAGGAAAAAAATTATTTTAAAATGTTACTAATCCATAAATCTTTAATTTTACTAACCTTTTTTTTTTTTAAATTGAAGTATATAATCCTTTTTAATCCTTTTAGTGCCCAATGAAACCCACAACCCACCTGTATTCCATAACCGCTGCATTCATTGTCTCTACAGTAATAATCAAAAAAAGTGATAAAGATAGAAAGTTAAAAATAGATAATGTTCTTATAGTTCTCATTAATAACTTTATCCAAAGACATATATGTACAGGGATATATAGATACAGGGTGATTATAATTAAGGTCTCACTTTCAAAATGCTGTAAAAAAAAGAACCACTATTCACAATGAGTTCAAATTTGAACTGAAGATACTTGAAGTACGGCATTAAAAAAAAAAGTTCTCAAGTCTATTAATAGATGGCGCTGTAAGCAGCATAAAGAAAGTGAATTTGGTTGCCAGTGATATTTTGAATCGAAATGACAACGTATTTAGCATGAGTTGTACATTAAACCAACTATAGTGTTCAATGTGCTTCATTGTTTCGGTTTTTGACGGAAAAAGGACTTCCAAGTCATCCGACCCTATTAGTGGAAAGCCCATCCATCACGGCAAAGTCATACCAAATTGGATAGGAAAAAACGGTGGTGGAAAAATCTTTTTTTATGCCGTACCATTTCCCCCTTCTTCAAGTATCTTCAGTTCAAATTTGAACTCATTGTGAAGAGTGTTTCTTTTTTGACAGCATCTTGAAAGGGGGACTTTAATTATATCAATTAATTATAATCACCCTGTATATAATAAATTATAATAACTTTAGCTGTATACAGGATTTCAATGACTTATTTTCTAGTTCAAACTGGAATACCCGTTAATGAAACTTCTGAGCATAAAGTTGAGCAAACTTGTTATTATTTTTAACTGTTATTGGAAGTTTGCTGTATAAAAAAGTGGGAAAAAAATTTTTTGTTCTAAAAGTGGTTATCTGGTGATTAAAAAAAAATGATTGAGGGTAACAATAAATACATATGCAAGTATTTAACTTCAGCGTGTTAGCAGTTAATTAAACTCTGAATTAACGTTCTGTAATACTTTATAGAATTACAAAGAAAAACTAAAAAAAATATTTTACTACAATGTCTGAATTTTCTTCCTATTGATGCATACAAGAAAAATATAGAGGAAACATAAGGTATCAAACAGTATTTATTAAAAACAATCATAGCACAAGTACTTTGCATAACTTTTATTGTTCTGATAATAGAAAGTTTTTGCATAACGTTTTTATCGTCCGTTATTTTTTTTTTCCCTAGCGAGCATGCTCATAGGAAATTGCGCATGCGTATCTGTAATAATGTTTCTTATGAGCATGCGCTCTAGGGAGAAAAAATACCGAACGATAAAAAAACGTTATGCAAAAACTCTCTATTATTGTATTTTATATATAATCCTGATTTTAATAATTATAATTTTTAATCCTGAATTTAACAATTAAAATGTTCTTATTAGCAGAAGTTAGACACAATTTCTTTTGTTTTTTACACTGATAATTGCAATATTATAAAGAATTCGTAGATATTACTTGCGTATAAATGTAAACGATTAATATAAAATTTATTCACATAGCGACGTGTTATATAAAATAACTTTATTTAATTTTATACATGGGGCACTAAAAATATTTCTGTTTCGTAACATTTTCGGATGAATTCTAATATTTAAAAGTTGCTTTTTTTTTTTTTAATCCAAATTCTAAAATTATTTTTAGGTTTTACGATTCCACCCACTATATTTTAAGAAAAATAATTATCATTTTTCCAAAAATACATGACCTCAAATATCAACGTCTCCGGCGTTTTACGTTAATTACATTATTACTTTATTTTTCCACGTTGCGTTTACCTTTTTATTCACATTCTACTAAAACACTACAAATTTTACAAATGCTACAGTTTTTACAAATGATATGACAATCAAACTTAAAAAAAAAAAAAAATTCACAAATATATATATATATACATATATATTATAAAAATATTTATTTTAACAGTTCTTATTCCCAGCTAAACAATTTAATGTGCTGTTATCGACCATGAACTAGATCAGGGGTGGCCAACCCAAATGATCTTGCGGGCCACTTTGGGAATGCATCCTAACTCCACCGGCCCGCATGTAAAAATTGTATGTCTCCATATTAAATTTAGACCCACTGCAGACATTTTTGGAAGTGAAAAATGTAAACATTGTTTACTATCATTGGGTATTTGCGCGTCGTAATAGGTGTTGCGTCCATTATGTTTGTACGTGTTTTGTATTTGGTCAATTTCATTTTCAAAACAAAAAACGATTCGCAGGTGTAAGTTGAACCAAAAGCTCTAACAATTTTTCGGGTCAGATTTCACAAATTGGAAAATTTCTCTATATATCTGTCATATTTATATATATATATCAATATCTGTCACATTATGTCTTATATTATCAATATCTGTCATATATTCGCAAGAATATTACTTTAAAATCAAGATAATTTTTTCTCCTAATTTCGACAGTTCATTTTTAAATAGATGGTTGCACACATAATGTATTTGTTTAATACATTGATTTTCATTACTTTGGCCATTATTAAATAAATATATTTTGTAAAAGTGTAATAAATCTCACTGGACAGAAAAATGGTCAAGGCGGGCCGCGGGTAGGGCACCCCTGAACTAGATATTTCTTGTACTATTATCATAATTATTTAATTCCTTCTATTAGCTCACACTCTCCCTATATATATATCTTGTCCAAATTTTCAATCGTTCATAAAATACTTTTTTATTCATCCACTCAAGTTCAAATATATTTTTTTGAACTTATAGTGGATGACACTGGATGTTAATACAGTTTTTTTTTAAATATTTATGCATCAATTAAATTTAATTAATTCATTTTAGTTTTTTTTTTTTTTTTTAGATTTAAGGTGCATATATCTACCAATAGATGGCGACAGATAAACTTAAAAAATGAATGAAAATTATTTATAAAGGACTTTCTGCAATATATTCTTTCTGTTTCTGGAATTGACTTTTAAATTTTTTTTTATATATATTACTTGTTTTTATGTACTGGTGCCATGATTTTTTTTTTTTTTTTTTTTTTTAGTAAAAAATGCTTGACATCCTTTAAAAGATTAAAACCGATATTTTAAAAGCAATTGAAATGCATTTTCTAACCATTTGGTATCAGTCTGATTTTTAAAATGGACTGGGTTGAAGGAAATGGAATCTTCATCATTTGGTACAACAACAGAAAAGAGATTGGGATCCAGATCCAACTCGCTGATTGGGCTAATTCGGACCTCGTGTTCTTTGCCGCCAAGCACAATGTTCCATATTGGGACTTCTACAAGATAGATGGATGAATATTATTATTTATATTAATAAAAAAAATGTACGTTTTGTTCTTTTCATTTAAAATAAATTATACAATAAGGATAAAAGAAACAGCACGAAATTTAAAGTTCAAGCAAGGATTTGAGTTTTATAACCGTGGTCCCACTTACGTAACCAGGTTTCCTACTGCTCGCTGCAAGAGCGTCTTTTGCGGCGTTCAGAAGAAATCGTCAGTAGGCATCCAGACTCTCCCCAGAGAGGACGTACGTCAAAACAGGTGCTGCCGTTAGTTATCAGTTCTCATCCCGAGAGCTGGAAGGGGAATCCTTCCACAACTGTATAATTAGCTGCTACTTCTACTTCAGAGACGTTTAGTTTCCAGTCCAGGATCCGAAAGAAGATATAGTTAACACCCTCCTGTGCATAAATTGGCTTACAGACAGTATATTTCGCTATCAAGAGTGTACCTGAGTAACTTTATTTACAGCAGAAGTGGAATCCTTTCATAAATATCTTTAAATGTCTGTTGTCTATTAATCATTGTAGTATGTCGTGCGCTTGTAATTAAAGTGGTGTGTTTTTAAATATGTGTTCTTGTGACTCGACCACTCCCAGATCCAGCTGCACAAACAAACAAACCGACATCCACTACAATGGATAATTTCTCAAAAGTTCCAGTTTTCTACGATTAAAATTCCCAACTTCCAAATAATCTTTTTACTATTATTATTGTTGTTCTAATGAAGCTGGCAAACATTTAGACAATTGTCTTAGATGCCTTAAGGCAAGCGCTGCACCGACGTTACTCATTTAACGCTACCCAGGAGGTGAGAGTAGTTTGAAGATAAGCTACGGACGCGGAGTAACACTACCCCCGCAACGCTCTACGATCCTGTTAGACCGGAACCTATGGATGTTTAAAGGGATTCGAGCCACTACAAACATTCATGGCACAGCTGGGACTCGAACCCGAAACCTGTGGTACCGAGCGCCAGCCACTCGGCCATTCAGACTCTTCTAAATAATCTCTAGAACCTATATTTATCGCATTATTTTACTAAACTCTTAATTTCTGGAAAATTTTAAATGCGTCTTACCATGTCGAAGTATGAGCACTTTTCTGTCTTGTTTTTCCTCGTATATGGTGTTCTTTCTTCCAGATCACTTTTGGAATATTGGAAGTTCTGTTTTTAAACGACAGCCTGAACGTGACGGTATCGCCTATATTCCTGTCCAGCCAGCAGGTTCGGGTTTTCGCATCCCATTCGTCACATTGAAATGCGGGTTTCAAAGACAAAATACTGAAATTAAAGTACAGAAAGGAAAATAATTTCATGATAACTAAAATGAAGTCGGACAATTTTTAAGATACTTCATGATTCAAAAGTGGACAAATCTGTTCATTTACTAATAACTTTGTAACAAATAAATACTTATTACGGATGAACATAGCTCAATTAATGTTATACAGATAGTTCCTCATACTTAACCTGTAGCATTAATTTTAATTCTGCTAATGTGTATATAAAAAAGACGTCATTTTTCCGTTCTGTCGCTGTCATTAGAAGAAAGACGTTTATGGTTGAGCTTAATTACAAAATCTCGTCATTATACCATCGATAACAGGCTGCTGTGCGCATTGAGTATGAAAATACTAATGATATGAAATAAACCAATAAATTGATTCGGAATAAACCCATAAAGTAGGAAAGGATCAATTAGTTGATATGGAATAAACCAATAAACTATATCCACCTGTAATTACAAGCAGTTGCTTTCATTTATTCAGAAGTTACTAACAAATTCATGAACCTTTGAATAGTATTGTAAAAACAGAAAATGGTATGACACAGAATTTAAAAAATATTAGCTCCATCATTAAAAAAAAATCACAAGTTTCTATGTAGCTTTAAAAATAATTAATAGAAAAGTTATATTACGGTTCGTCAAAAATATAAAATTCTACTCCTCGTTTATGATTTTATGTTTCTAGAACAGTGATTCTCAAATTGGAGTCCTCAATTTAGAGGTCCACGAAGTGACCTCTGATTGAATGGGACTACTTGCGTTTGTTGCTTGCTCCCGTTTTCCTTTCTTGCTAACATTTTCTTTTCTAAGTGATGCTGATTATATATTGGACGTTCAATCATCTTAATCAATAGGCCTTTTTAAACTAGTTTTAACTTGATTAATCAATTTATTTTTTTAATGCTGTAAGTTTAAGGGTTAAAATATTAGCATAATTACCCTGTCATGAGGGCTGAAGGATGTTACAAACGCACATGATGGCGTGGATCATTACTAAAAGAGAATCAAATGTGACACCACAAAATATCACACCAGGTGTGGGCGTGGCATACCTCTTCGAACAATAAACTATACTGAAACGTTCACCACAGGTCCTGTGAACATCATCAGAATCAGACCATCAGAACAAGTATTGAATCCCAATTCTTCACTCAAAATAACCCTTCTCCCTCCATTACAGTCCAATCCAAACGAGCAATGCACCACTCAAACAGAGGCGATATTAGGTGGCTCTCTGGAGCAACACATGAAATGGTTCGCAATAGCAAATTACAGTCAGCCAGGCATTTCGCAATGGTGCAGATAGATACACAATTCCGAACAGATGTGGATGTCAGACATTGATGCTGTGAACTATATGGGAACTTGCAGGTTAAAGACGTATTCCTATCGGATATTAGTCATCCTGATTCATGGTTGTGTGTGATCTCGCCTGACTGGCCATCCAGACACAATCAATAATTATTTCGTTCTTTTCATTTTTGAGGATTACACATCTCTCTGCAGTAGATAAATAGCCTACAGGTTACCTCAGCTGTGCAGATTGCAGATTACTTTTGCTACATCAAACTGTAGCGATATCAGCCATAAGAATTTTAGCAATCCAATAAAATTTAGCCTTGGTAAAGTTGTCAGAATTAAAAGTCAAGTGCAGTGCATTTGTCAAATGTAAAAAGTCCATGGCTTCATTTGACGACATAAAGGACAGACATCATGAGTAGCTACACCAATACGGTGCAAGTGTTTATTAAGAAAATCATGTCCTGTCGAAAATTTGCTGTAAAAATTGCTCTGGGAAAAGTCCATTGGGATGGGTGATGAAACAATATATTCCACCTTTTTATCAGTTGAAAAAAGTTTGTTTTAAGAGTCTGTCCATTTTTTTCTTCTTTACCTCAGAACTAAATTGGTTAAAAATTAAAGGAAATTGTTGAGGTAATTTACAACCCTTTTGGCCAAGAGATAAGCTTTTCATTTCCAGGCACCCAGCAATGGCTGGAAATCCACTGAAAACTATCTCCCAGCCAGAAGCAATTGCATTGTACAGATTTATCTCAGCCTCTTCAGCAAGGAAGCAATCACTAGATGTATAGGGGGTGTAGGTTACATACAGATTACCTTATGAGCTAGGGTAGCCATGCAACAAAGCCCTCTACATGTTATGCGCACTCTTGCTGCAATTTTAATTATTAGATATGTTCTTGATACAATCTTTCATGCCAAGTTTCGTAACGATCCGACAACGCTTTCTTTACACGCTAATATTTTTATGGCAATGATATGAAAATACACAGTCCAGTCACATTAATGTGACCACCTGTCAAAAGCCAGAATATGCACTATTGTATATTCTGGCTTTAAGTGGAGTGTGGAATGTGGTAATTCTTTATATACACTCCACTGCAATGTGCTGCCACCTGCCTTTTGTGATTGGTTATTTCACGTCGACGTCGAAAGTAGGTGGTGATCACATTAATGCGACTGGACTGTGTATATAAAAAGTTCAGTTTGAAGTATTTTTACACAATTTAGGGAAAAAAATTACCTGTCTAAAACCATAGCATTAAGGCATTCGTCCAAGGCCGTACCATGTTTTTGCAGGCATTTTGAGCACGTGTTGTTCAGCAGATCAATATTTTCAGAGCCAAGAGTTTGATTTTTTTACTTTTCTCTTTCAAAACATCCTCCATCACCTTTACGAACTCATCTTCAGCTTCTGGTTTGGATGTCTTGACATTAACATCGACAACGAGCGCACGTCTTTGTACATCTTCACTGACCGCGGGTTGCAATTTTTCCACTGGGAACGAAGTGGAATAATTTGTTTGGCCATTTTTTTCGGGAGAGACTGACGCTCTCAGTGACGTCCTTTTTGTGGCCAAAAAAACTGTCTTCAGAAAGTGTTTATGTGTCGTGTGTTCGGGTGTTGCTGTTGGAACTTGGGTAAAAAGAAATCCTTTGCGTTTATGATTTGAAGCTTTAGGCGATGCTTTGCTTCTTGCCAAATGGTTTGCTGTCTTATAAACAATTGTTTTGTATCTGGCTGGTTTTCCATCTACTTCAAGAACCAACATGAGTATCAACTGAGAAGCCTGAACAAAAAATAACAACATATCTGGTAAATAAATTTTAGTACTATTTAAAAACAATTTTCCTAATGTAAATTCCTTATGCTACCCCAAAAATTAGCTTACATTGCTGACTTTACAATGGCCACCATTAGTTAGTTATAATAATTAGTTAGTTTGTTATAATAATGTTTTCCATAAGACTTTTTGGTAAAAATCTAGTATCCTATACCCTTTGTACCAAATGCATCGCCAGGATTCCAAGTCACCAAGTAAACATAAGAATGATTGCCGCAGTTAGTTTTCGCGGTAAACTATACTAAGCCAAAATTCATCATTAGGATGCCAAGTTGCGAAGTAAACAAACAAAATGGCTACTGAAATTCGGTGACTTTGTTAAACGCTAATTCTCCAAAATTCATCGCAAAAAATTGTTATTACGCCAACATTAGTAGCCAAGCACCTATTATATAAAATTTTAATCCTTAAATTGCTTTTACGCCAAATTTTATCACTTTAAAAAGCCAAATAATAGCCTATCTTGTCAAAATTTTATTCCTTAAATTACTTTTACGACAAAATTTATCGCTTTATCGCCAAATTTCTTCACTAATCTAAAATTTATTTTAAAATTCTTTTTACACCAAAAGCATTTCTTTATTGCCAATTTTTATCACTAAGAGAAAGAGTATTCCTAAAATGCTTCTTCGCCAAATATTATCGCTTTAACGCCAAAGTTTAGCAATGTTGTGCCCAAAACTTTATGCCTAAATTGCCTTGACGCCAAATTATATCGCTTTATAACCAAAATTTTACTACTATTATGGCAGAATTTTAATGATTTGCTTTTACGCCAAATGTTATCGCTTTAACGCCAAAATATATCTCTATTTTGCCAAAATTTTAATCCTAAATTGCTTTACGCCAAATTAAAAACGCTTTAACGCCAAATTAATAAGTGGGATTTTGTTCTACTAACTCACAAAATGTATAATTTTAGTAACGATAATAATCTCTATTACGATAAAATTACGCCAAGATTATTCACTAATACGCTAAATTTTTTTTTCTATTATGTCAAAAAATATTACATGTTGTTTTCGACGCCGAATTCGAATAATGCATTTATATTAGTATTAAAAAAAAAAAAAAACAGAGATAACTTACATTTTTTATGATATATCCTTTATTTGAGACTAGAATTTTCTTTTTATTTCCTCACTAAAACCTGCCATTGTATAGATATATCGAATGAATAACGAAAACAAGAACAACATCTCAAAACTGCAGAAAAAATTAATACGTTCGAGCGGCCTATTTCTTTCGGGACAGTTCTAAAAGGTGCTTTTTTTTCGCTCAAATTCAAATAACTCTTGTAAAAAACACCTTAACTATGTCAACAGCATTAAAAAGAAAATAATTATTTGATAATCAAACATAAGTAATTAATAAAGCAAAAAATTGTTTGAGTTGTTTGTTTCGCATTTTCATGAGTGGTAACTTCATAAAAGTTTATATTCTGTATCAGCAGCCGACATACTTTATAAGAACACTCTCATAATGAATCATTAAAGAGAATAATTATTTAAAAATGTACATATTTTTTGTTCTTATTTACCATAAATTAAAATTCTGTAAATAATTATCAAAGTAGCAATAAAATTGTGATTATATTATTCGAAAAAGACGTTACGAATTCCTCTAATTACAGTATTGTAACCCTAATGAAATTGGCGGAACATTGGCGATATATTCCGGGTTGCAAGATTGGTGACTTCCTTAGAGGTACAGTATTCTAGATTTCAACCATACTCAATATCTTCTGAAAGACCTTTCAGCGTAACTTCCCGTATTTATATATCTTATTGGAGAAAAACTCTAACCAGACACTCCGATTTTTTTATGCGAGTTACTCAATAACAAGCAATATAAAAAAAATTTTTTAATCAACTCCTACTTTTTTTCGCTATATTGCAGAAAGTCCTTCATAAATCATTTTCATTAATTTTGTAAGTTTATTTATGGCGCCCTCTATTGGTAGATACATGCAACTTAAATCTAAAAAAACTAAAATTAATTAATTAAATTTAATAACTGAATTAATATTTGAAAAAAAAAAACTGTATTAACATCGTGTCATCCACTACAAGTTAAAAAAAATGTATCTGAACTTGAGTGGATGAATAAAAAGTATTTTATGAACGATTGAAAATTTGAACAAGTTATATATAGGGAGAGTGTGAACTAATAGAAGGAATTGAATGAACAATCTTTGCTCTTTTTCAGTGTAATAATCTTAATTCGGGGATCGAACCCTCATCTTCCTATGCTAAATTTTTGAGTGGCAATATTGAAATAATTATGAGCTGAGTATCCAATGGATAGTGAATTGTGTTTCAAAACAGTAAAATTAAGAAAGATAAGAATAGATAGGAATTATAAACAAGATAAGTTTTGTGTAATAATCAATTGTGCTTAGATTTTGAATTGTGGAGAACATCAGGTCAATTAAATAACCAATTAGAGCAACATTCTGTGACTATATACATAAATATTGTGTGTTCACACCAAAAGATTCATTTATTCCAAAGACTGGCATGATAAATCCGTAAACCGAAAAATAATTTACTGGTCTCGAAAAAAAGAAAGGAGGAACTCGGTCACCCGCATATTTTATCTGCTGTAGTATTCCTTCAAATTTTTGGTGGTAAAATGTGGATGTAATATATAAGGTTTCATCTAGACTACCTTGATAGCACTTATTCTCTTACTTGTTACAATTCTAAGAACGAACGACCTGAAGACATTGTATTTAGCATTCAAAAAGGAAGATGCCAGATTTTCTGATTTAGATGGAATTACATTTAAAACTTTCTTTAAATGGACCAGATAAGTCCTGCATATTGATAACAGATGTTTTGTGTGATAATCAATTGTCCTTAGATTTTGAAATTGTGGTGGGACATCAGGTCAATTAAATAACAAATTAGACCAACATTCTGTGATTATATACATAAATATTGTAAATTTTTATTCCTTGTATAAATTTAAGCATTTTTAAATTTATTTTTCAAATGAAATACTTTTAACTCTAATAGCTAACTGTCAAAACTAAAATATTCAAAAGCAACTAATTCAGACTAATATAATATTCAATCTAATTCGATAGTAATATAACATTCAAACTAATATTCAACTCAATTCGTAACTAATTCAATATTCAAACTAAGTAAAATTAACTGTAATTAAATTAATCAAAAACAATTGCTAATGTTATTAGCATTCAATTTTTTAATAAAAAAACATAGTTTATTTTATTTCATTATAAAAAAAATTTTACAGAATTATTTTTTTAATTCTAAAACATCTACATTTAGTTAATTGTTAGAATTCTATCTGAAATTAAACTTTTATCACTTTTTTGAATTTATTACTATTTTATATGTTTTAAAGTGCAATTATATTTTGACTATATATTCTCATTAAAATCTTTAAAATAGGGAAAGATTAATAATACGATGTGATTTTTAAAACGCACCAAAAAAGAAATTAATTCTCGCTTTTAGGAGGTTTCTTAGAGTTAAGAGAATTAAAGTTAAAAAAAGTTAAATTTGTTCGTGTTTTTCCTACATGTAGGGCATTAATATTAATTTTAAGATATTTCTTAATTGCTCATGTATTAATGCGCTTGACTAATATTATTACGCTAATATAAAAGTTATTCTTGTAAAGCCATTTCTACAACATTGTTCTTAGAATAACAAAAATTCCATGCAACAAGCAGTATTAGCTTTTAGAATAAGTATCGTGTTATTTTTAATTTCAATATGCATGCTATTTTAGATCTAAATTGTAAAAGTCATTTTGTTAATAAATATGCAGTGTGATTATAATTAAAGTCCCATTTTCAAAATATTATAAAAAAAAAAAAAAAAAAGAATCTCTAATCACAATGAGTTCAAATTGAAACTGAAGATTCTTGAAGAATGGGGAAATGGTATGGCATCATCAAAAAGTGTTCCAAAAAGTTGCACCAATTTTTCCCATCCAATTTGGTATGACCTTGCCGTGGTGGATGGGCTTTTCAATAACAGTATCAAATGACTTTGAAGTCATTTTTTCCGTCAAAACACCGAAACAATCAAGCATATTGAACACTACTGTTGGTTTAATGTACAACTTGCGCCAAATACGTTGTCATTTCGATTCAAAATATCACTGGCAGCCGAATTCACCTTTCCTTAGGCCCCTTACAGCGCCATCTATTAACACTTTGGAACTTTTTTGATGCCGTACCGTTTGCCCTTTCTTCAAGTATATTCAATTTAAATTTGAACTCATTGTGACAAGTGGGTCTTTTTTTTATGCGGCATTTTGAAAGTGGGACTTTAATTATAATCACCCTGTAGATAAACCTGTACATAATATATAATCACTCTGTATTTCATTTTATTTTTAAAATTATCTGATAAATATTTTTTTTTTTTTCCTCAGCATGATAAGATCGTTTATAAAAAAAAAAAATGATACAGCTATCGCTTTCAAGCATTTGATACAATATTATCTACCATTCATTACATACATTCACTGATTTTAAATGAACGGTAAATAAGGCTAGATCAAAAGGTTACCTGATAACTGTCAAAGATGTCAACTCATTGTCCGCGTTAATACAACGAATAGTGACGGTGACAAATCTTATTCAAACGATAAATTAATTGTATCATTCTCTCAATTTGCGAAGAACCACAAATAGCTCTTAAATTTCAAGAACTTACAGATCATAAATATGTTTTGAATCTGTACTATCTTATAGTTAGAATTTGGAAAAACATATGTTTATAATTTCGATAGTTTAATATATCGTTTCAATATTTTACTAAAAAATGCCAACAGTATACAGAAGTTTGAGAATTTGTGAGTTTGAATTAATTTGTGCAAGCGATTTAATTAGAGCAGCGATGGCCAACCCACAGTCCGCCTTGAATAGTTTTCCTGCCCGTGAGATGTATCACACTTTTACAAAATATATTTATTTTATGATGGCCAAAAGTAGTTAAAACCAACGACTTAAAAAAAAAAAACATTAAGTGTGCATCCATATATTCAAAAATTAACTGTCGAAATTAGGACAAAAAATTAACTTTGATTTTAAAATAATATTCTTGCGAATAGATGACAGATATTGCCTGTTTTATTCATGAGTGCACAGTTATGAGTTCAACTTAAAAACGATTAAATTATATTCTTCTAACTCATGAGGAGCGCTCAACTTGGAACATTTAATATAACAAGTCCTATGTTTCACTTTTTGTGACCTCAACGACGCAGTGACCAGCCCTAGATACGCACTGTTGATAGCAGAGCAAACCAGACTCTCAGTTGAAGTTGTTAGCGCTTTGGTACAACTTACACCTGCGAATCGTTTTTTTTTTTTTTTTTTTTTTTTTTTTTTTTTCTAAAATGAAATTGACCAAGCACAAAACACGCTGAAACACAACAGACGCTAACATGCAACACCAATTGCAATGTGCAAATACCCAAGTTGAGATCGATTTGCAAAAGCTAAGTGAAAGAGTGGAGAAACACATATCGTACTAGTAAATTAGATATTTTTTAAAGATTTCATTTTTTTTATTTCGTTTATATTTATATGTTTTTTCTATTTGATTTTTAGTGTTGTATATTTCTCTACAATGTGCGTTTAATATAATTATTTTTATATTATCAATGTTTACATGTAAGAATAATAGTAAAAATAAAAATAATAACTCATTATGTTTCAATTTTTCACTCCAAAAAAAAAAAAAAAAAAAATAGTGGATCTAAATCTAACATGGAGCTATATAATTTTACATGCGACCCGCGGAGTTATGATACATTTCCAAAGTGGCCCTCAAGATCATTTAGGTTAGCCACCCCTGAATTAGAGGCAATGACTCTTTTTTTTTTTTTTTTTTTTGTCAATATGGCTTCATTAATTTATTTAAAATATACAAATATTATTCTAAAAGAATCAAAATCACTTACGACAGTTAAATATAAAACAAATACTAAATGGAATGTCACGGTGTCATGTTTATACATGCTATTTTGGTCGAAGTAAACGGATTTGGGGCTTGAAACATTTTGTGTTTTTGAAAAATTTCCATTGTTGATTTTTTTCCCAGACGATTTTTTTTTTTTTGGTGGAGTACAGCAACAAACTGAAGATAATAATTAAAATTTCTTTTTTGAAAGAACAATAATACATAAACATTATAAACTTCAAAATAAAAAAAAAGATATTGTTGTCAACACATTGTTTAAAAGAAATATAGAATTCACTTGAATCCGTTTATTGTTTTCATTCCAAAAGAAATTAAATCGTAAGCTAAAATGTTTAACAGCATACAAATTTTAATAAGCATTTTCCTTGTTCTATTAATTTTTAATTGCATGTGCCATCATTTTTTTATTATATTCATCAAAGTATTTTTTAATGATGTAACTAATAATTTGATAGTGCAACCATGTTTCGAGCTACGGAAGTATGTTTTATGCAATCTAGCTACTATGTTTTTGTCCTACGCACCGGAAGATCACCAGTTGCGTAGTACAGAAGAAATCATTAGTAGGTTCCAAGACTCTTACCAGAGAGGGCGTACGGCAAAAAAGGCACTGCCATTAGTTACGAGATCTCATCCGAGAACCAGAAGTGGAGTCCTTCCCCAATTATATAAATAACTGCTAATTCAGATAATGGTTTCTGATTTCAGGTTTGATGACAACCACCTGTTCATGTTTGGAAGTACAGCTTCAATCTGATTATTGCTCCAAGACTCTCACTGCTGCTCAAACAGCATGCTGCTCGTTCATTGATGCCATTGCATGAGGCACTAGATACCTCTAGTATTGATCCATCGTTCCCCAGCTGTACATTCGAGACATATTTTACCACATGTGTTATCTTTCACGGAAGAGCTCCCAGGAATCATTTTCCTGCAATATAATATTAGGTCCGCATATAACAAAGAGTTATGGGTGGTTTAAACAAAGTACTTCGGTTGCGGAGCTGCCACACGCTATTTATCTTGAAGTTGGAGAAGCGTTGTTGTAGGTCAGTGCCGAATGAAAATTTATACTCTACCTTTTATATCTAGAAATATATATATAAAAAGGGGAAAGGTAATGAAATGAGAAGAAACTGCAAGATTAGAAGGTGTCCCACCATCCGATGGGTCTTGCAGTAAGGGCACTTCAGATGAAGGAATGAAGGGAAAAAATTAACAATTATATGTTAAGAATAATACGCGGTCTTTTTTTATTTTTAAACAAAGAAATTACATACCTAGGAAGAGAATTTAAAACCGAATTGCAAGTGTGAGGAAGATTATTGCAGAAAGTTTCAGAAATTTTAAGTATAAATTGGCGAATCCGAAGGATTTTGTTTTCAAGTCTTTGGATGATTTCCAAGTTACTTTTTTTGCTGCGGTGCCCCAAACTGGACTTGCATAAGTAATCATGGGGTGCATATAATATATGTAAATAAGCATTTTTGTTATGTAGCGACAGGTTCGAGTTTCTACAATTTAGAGGATAGGAGATGCGGATAGCTTTATTAAATTTATTTCGGAGATGTTTAATACGCCTAGAGTAAGTGAGATTTTTATCAAGAGTTATGCAAAGATATTTAACTTGTTTGGATCAAGAGATAGTTGTGTTATAAATAGTGATAGTTGGGTTAGTAGTTTTCCTTTTGCAAGTAAAAGAACAGCTTTAGTTTTTCAGTATTGAGTTTAATTTTCCAGCGGCATATAACAAGACTCATCAGTACTGACAAACTTCCATGGCCTTTCATTCTCATAGTTTTCAATGATTGAAAAATTGAGCAATGACTGGGACGTTAATTTAGATGGCATGGGAGTCTAAAATCAATGGTGTTTACAGAAATTGTATAATGAGATCACAAGAAGCCAGGCATACTTCGGTATCCACTCATATCGCATCGGCGATTCAAACTAGAGGATATCAATTTGAAGACACTCTCAACAGGTGTAAAGACGACATTGATAGGTCAAAGTTCAATTCCTGTAGCAGACCCTGCTTTGAAAAACTAGTAGACTTTGTAGATGGTACCTCACATTAACTCAATTTCCCGGAGAAATTTTTTTCTTCTTCAACTTAATACAATAGAGTTAGGTAGGTACAAGGTGTTGTTTACTGTCACAATCACCACCTTTGTCCCCACTGCCCAACATAAATTGATTATAAACGTTTAATTCCAATTAAATCCTTATCCCAATAGCTAAGTCAGTTGAAAAAAAAAAAAAAGCTGACAAATGTAAATAAAAAAAAAAAAAAATCAATGGTATTATTAAAATATTTTGAAACTTAGTGTTAATATTCTTTGTATGCTGAAAATTGAAACCAAATTCCTATAATATGATGTCTAAAAGTGCCACAGATATCACTTTAATTTCCAATGCAATCTTCAACTGTAAAAAAAAAAATAAAAGCTGTAGTAATGTCTTCGTTTGCAGCATCAGAAACACCATAAACTATTACATTGTTTATGAATTTCGTTTCTTTCACAGTCTGATACCATGTTTTCAAACTCGGCCTTGATTTGAGATAATGTTGAAGACTTTTTACAGTCTTTTTCATTAAATGCTATGCTAAGAACAAAGGGTAATGTTACTTTAAAAAATTTCCATATTGTCCCCTTTTCCTTATGTGCCAGAAATATCATAGGGGGTATATTCTATAAAATGCAAAATATATACTACAAATTCTTATTATTTTTCTAATACAAAACTTATTTTTTATTGTTTTTTCCAACAGATGGACCAGTCATTTTTTTTTTAACATCTTTGTTTCAAATGTTCTTTTTGCAAATAAAAAAATTGAATTGAAGCTCTTTAACATTCTTATTCCCCTTTTTACGCAAACCAAAATTTTTACAGACAGATACTTCATGAATGACGCCATTTTGATACTTCACTTCGGGTGGCATTATCGCTTATGTGTTTATTATTTTTATTTCAAATCGTTATTTGATGTTTTGACATTCTTGGTTCAGATTGTTTCTAAATGTATACTTTTCATATTTGTCAGCAAAATAACATAAAGAAATTGGCAGTTCATTATTATCATCAGGTTAGTCATATTATTTAGATGTTTAATAATAATTTTAACAACATTAGATTAATTTTATTTAAAAATGAGATGAAGTAATGAAAAGATGGGAAAATGTGTGTATGGGGGGATGGGGGAGGGGAGAGTATACTATGTTGATTTCAAATTATATGTATGGTCAGCTTATATAGAAATACCATCATTAAAGTCTTGCCATTTCATTTGAAAACATTTCAAATATTAGAACATTATGAAATACATGAGTAAAACATTGTTTAGTAATTTTTGGTGGTTGCTTTTGATAAATATTTTATAATGGTTTACATGCACACAAATACAAATTGAAAGAGGTTTTTTTTTTTCCCTACTTAAATCTTGCATTATTTTATTCTTCAAGTTTCATCCACATAATGTACATTCTGATAAACAATGGAAAAACAAAATAAAAGTCTTATTATATCCTCCAGAGAAAATTTTTAACATCTTAAATTTCAATAAATATCAATCTTTTATTTAAAACGTTTGTTAATGTTTTTCTTTTTACTCAATTACAGCATTAAAATTGAATTTAAATAATAAATCAAAAAGGAAGTTATTCACTTTAGAATTAGTTATAAAAAAAAAAAATGGAATTCTATATTTTTTTAAAAAATCATAAAACATTTAATGTGAAATTAGGCATTTCATTTTTTTTTTATATCAACTGATTTTATTCAAAGCAGCTTTTATTTATATTACTCTTTTCACCTGCAAATTCTTCCAAGTTAATTTGATTGTATAATAAGACACCAATTAAATAAGAAAAATACTATATTTATAATAGTGAAAATGTTTTTATTGAACTTAAAATTTTTTTTAAGTAATCAATTAAGCAATTAAGAAAGCCTTTTAAATTTATTTTCTTATTATTTAATTAAATTTTAACAAGCATCCATAAAAAATTTTTAAATACTTGATTTAGTATTTTATACAAAATTACCTGTTTACCCAGTGTTGCCTGAGTATTTATCTCAACTATATTTTGCCAGTAAGGAGAATGTAATGCGACAGGTCAATAAATGTGATGTAAAATTTATTTGACCACTCGGCTTATGTTTCCTTGCAGACATTATTAGGGGAATAAAGTAGTAAAAATTTATATAATCATCCATAAGTGAAATGAAACTGTCCTATTCACTGATTCAAACAGAAATACAGTCTTCTGCTCATTTAAAAAAAAAAAAAAAAAACCTATCACACATATTGCACAGCTACAATTACACTATTTACGAAACATTTATTGAGGAAGGGAAATGCTCGTGGTTAGCTAGTTTCTTAGAAGAAACCTCCTTACCACACAGTGCTGACTTTTCAAACATTTAGTTTACAAATTAAATAACCTGTAACACAGCTAAAGAAAATCAAACAATTTTAGTTTTCATTTGAAGAATTAAAATGTGCGTGATTTTTAAATCCATAACTCACTTTATTTTCTGTATTAATTTCTACTTTTAATAAGTTCTCTGATAAAAAAAAATAATTAATAAGAATTTCTTCGAGATTTCAAGAATTTTTAATTTTGGAAAATTTATTAGGAAAAAATATTGGTGAAAAATGCAAAGAAATCAACAGTAAATTTCAATTGAGAATGCAAAACATTGATAACAATTAAGAATTATGGTGTGTCAAACTAAACAGAAAAATTATTATTAATAACATTTAATAAAAGTTGGAATGTAAAATATAAATAAGTTCAAATAATAGAATATTTGAAGCAAATAACTTAAATTTAAACTATCATTTATTAATTGTTTTGATAATTAATCTTGATTTAAGGAAAACTTCTGAATCTCATCACAGATGTATGTATCCCGCCATGTATTCCAGACAGATGCTTGTGGTGGAAAATGATTTTTATTCAATTAAAAAATTAAGATTATATTCATAACTTTTAGGCTAATTTTTTTTCATTCTGTAACACAATGCTACAGAATAATAATTTAAAAAAAAAAAAAATTAGGATGTTAAATGTTATAGTTTTTCAATTATATGGGAAAGCTGTACAAACATACATTGATTTATATATATATAGATTCATATTACATAGAATAAAACTTTGAAATATAATGTTTATGATTTTAGGTAATTAGGAAAAAAAAATCAGACTATATAAAGAGCAAGTATAAAAAAAATTTTATGTACATCTAAGTATTCACAGTAGAACTTTAAAAATAAGTAACAAAAAATAGTAACAATTAAAATAGAACACAAATATAATTAACAACAAGTTTTCCCTCCAATAAACCCTTGGTAAAAATACAAACATAATCACAAATTAATAATAATTTTGTAAGAATATCAACTTTGATGGAGGAAAAGCTTCCCTACACAATGGACATTCTTCCTGAAATTAAATAAATAAATAATTAAGAAGGATTTGATTGTTTTACTTAAAATATAACAATATAGACATATGGAAGTAAAAACAACATCAATATGATAATTGTCTATGAAAACAATATATTGAAATGCCTTTTTATATCTAAAGTAATAATTTCTCTATGCATGTAAAAGGCAATTCAGAAGTTTGCTGCAAAAGTAAAATGCAATAAAAATATTTTTTATAGTCGGTGAGACCGGCAGAATACAGAATAATATTCATGATATAGGTTTTTGTATGACATAAAAAAATTAGTTTAAAATCTTAATGAGAGGGACTACTAAAGATAATTCCTTGAAAGTGATTTATGCATAACACTCACAATGCAAAATTTGGATACAAAAACAGTAAAAAATGTTGCTTACACATTTTATAAAACACAAATAATTATGGTATATTATGTTATTATGATTAAAAATGGAATATTTATGTTTCTAATTTTGGTATAGCATCATATGACCTGTAACTACAATTTGTAGAATGTAATTAAATTAGAAGGTATCGGTATAAAACTCACACGTACAGCAACTGCTGCCAAGCGATGGACTAAAGCATGAAGAATTTGCGTGGCAGACCTTTTCAAAAATGGAGGAAGTTGATAATTAGAAATGAGAGGTAGCTGTCTAGTGTTTTATGGATTAATGAGGCACATTTCTAACTAGATAGTGAAGTTAATTCTCAAAATTGCAACATAGCTAACAACCTCACTAGAATTTTAAAGTTTTGTTATCAGAAAAGTCAATGTTTGTAGTGGATTTTCTGTATTGTTCATGTTTTCATATTCCTTTGTCCATTCACAAAAGTTGTGTGAAGATTATGTTGCACCATAACAGATGTACACAGCATTATGATTTATTATGCATCACTGTTCTTCCTAATATACTGAAATACTATAAACAGAGCAGAACCAGTAACAGTGATGGAGTTACTACACTCAAAGTTGGCGCTGATTGCATTTCGAGCAGGCACAGCAGACATGAATGACATCCAGGATCACTATATCTCGTATTCAGTGATTTCTAGTTATGATTCCAGCTCAAATTATGATTCTATATTCTTAGAAATTATCGGCACTGAAAGATGCCACATGAGGTAGCATTCCCATTGATATGCTGTTCCATGTTATATTGGGTATAATATTATAACTTTACTAGGTAATGTAGCAAGATATAATAATGAACATATTGAAATAAATGTTTCCTTTCCCAATTAGCGATCTCTAAAAATTTGAATTTGGAATTCGTGGGAAATTTTTTTTTTTATTTTGTGGTTATTTCACATGAGAATTTGTGAAATATTTCATATTTTTCAAACTGGGAGTTCTGCAGTTTGTGGATCTGCTTGTTCTTTTGGGGATTTTCCCCTTTCCTCCCTCATTTTTGTGGTTGAAGTTAATTCTCTTATCAGCCCCTGATAGCTGTTGAATTCAGTGTTTTAGTTCCTATTATCAGCCAGCAGAGTGGGTGAAAGGTCCTTTGACTTCTTTTCATTTTTATGAATTGGAAAAATTAGGTGCAGTACTTAAAAAGGATTGATTTCTGAAGCATGGCATGTAGACAGAGCCTAATGCAAATCCAGTTAAAAGGCCTTGTGAAAAGGGGTACATGGTTGAGGCGATAAAGAGATCAAAATGGGATTGCTCAATGAAATGTAAGTAATTATCCTCTTAATTCTTTTTAAATAACATAGTCCTATCATTTGATTTCAGCATCGCAAGCAACAAAGAATTTCAGAGCATTGGCGATGAATTTTGCTATAATAATGATGATTTTTAACAATTTACGAGTAGCAATCATTTTTGATAATGAATTTTGACATAATAATGATTTTGCACAAGAACTGAAATTATGGCAGCCATTTTGTTTGTTTACTTTATGATTTGATAATCAATTTGACCAAAGGGATATAAAATTCTAGGATTTTACCAACATTTGTGTGTGTATGTGTGTGTCATACAAAATCCCAGGTTACAATGAATATTAATTTTTAAACTGCAGATTTTTTAAAAATTATATTTTACTTTTGCATCACCATATGCAAGGCACATCAGAGTTACAAAAAATTATCATAAAAATACTTTTTCAACATTTCTGGCATGCATCAAAACATTTTTATAGAAGACTGATAATATTATTGCTAAAATACAATTTTAAAATAATCTTAAATTCATTTGACATTCATACAATAATATAAATTTAGCACATTAAAAAACACTTTCTAACTATTTTTGCAAATAACAGTTTGAAATTCTCATAAAATTATTTTCACAAATTTTATAATTTGTCAAAATTTGTTCAATCATTTGTAATATATATTTGAAAAAAAAAAAAAATTATTAATGAAAATGAATAATTATAGAAAACTATAAAAGTAATTGAACTCTTACTTTATTTTGCATCCAAGAAGTGATACATGACCAACAAAATAAATGACCACATGGTGTTGCTGTGCTACTATTTCGTTTTTCAAAACAAAGAGAACATTGATTCTGAGAAGTTGCAGCCCCCTTTCCAGAAGGACTAAAAGATTTAAATATACTTTTGAAATTAAAATTTTTTTTTTACATAGAAAATAAGTTATTTTAAGATTGCTTTATTAAAATCAAAAATTTTCATTTCAATTAAATGAAGTATCACAAATTTTTTATAAACATAACAAAATGACCATTCATAAGCTATTACTAAATTTATAAGATATAACTTCAGTTGCTTGATATGAACCAGGTATTGATATTTTGTGATATATAAATATTTAAATTATGTTATAAAAAAAAAAAAGAATAGTTAAACCAATTGATATTATTAACTATGAAATAATTTATAATTGGAATCAGAATGAAAAGTATGTTTTTCATATAAATATGTAATGCCTTTTTATTCAAAGAAAATTTATTTAAAATAACATTTAAACTACAAACTGAAGGGTTTAACTGTTGTTCATTTAAAAGCAATTAAATATTTTGATTTATGAAATAAAAAAAAAAGCAAATAATTATTTCTGTAATGTTCAATTTTATTTTCAAAAAGTCATTATGATTCAATCTAGATTTCTACTTAGAGGATAATAATAATAATAACCTAATGGAGCTCTACTAAACGACAGAATAATGAATAAATTATCTAACTGAATTTTTGCTTTGGCAGTAAATGATAATACCTTAGGTGCTGAATCATAATTGTATCATTCTCAAAGAATTTTTTAAAATTCTTAATTGTATAAGGAAAACTTTTTAATTATTTGATTTGTTTTATTTCTGCAATGAATTAAAAATAAAAGTATAATAAAAAAAATATAACATTTAATATGTCGTTAAGAATGCTGCGATAAGAAAGTACTCTATCATCTATTAATAAATATTTAACAAATCAATTTTTTATAATAAAATCACAAAATATTTAACAAATCTTATATATTATTTTATAATACTGGAATCTTACTTGTTTTCTTTTTGAACAGCAGGGGCAGATGAAACTTTAGTTTTTACATTATACATATTTATGGCTAAATTGAGTAACAGTTGAGATGCAGCTAACCAGCCTAATATCTTATATGGCTTTTGATGCTCTGGTCGTACTAACCAACGACGTATAACAAGCTAAATAAAAATCATTATAAAAAAAATTACAAAATTTGAAATATGTCTTATAATATATGATAAAATACAGATAATATCCCACTATAACATGATTTTTATGATTCAAAAACTTTGTGATATTATACTAATTAAATATAAAAAAGGGGGTTGAATTTTAAAAGTTATGAAAATTTTTTTTAAAAACTAAATAATTGATTTAGTATTAAATAATAATTGAATATTAAAAAAATAATGAAATAATAATTGATTAAACCTATTAATAATATGTTGATCAATGCTTGTAGTGCCTGTAAGTAGTAAGAAGAAAATAATGAAAATTTTAAAGTATATTTATTAACAAAATGACTTTTACATTTTAGATCTAAAATAGCATGGATATTGAAATTGACGATAACATGATACATGTTCTAAGAACCCTAATGCTGCTTGTTGCATGGAGATTTTTCCAATTTTAATAACCATGTTGTGGGAATGCATAGTATTTTGCACAATTTTAGAATCAAGTTAGAGTGAAGATTTATAGGAGTAAACTTTATAGTACCCATATGTATATTTTGGAATAGTGAATGATGACAAAACATAAATTGCTATTGTAATTCATTTTAAATACGAATCTATCATATGATTAGATAAATAATTGCTAAAAATATATTTACAATAAGCTCTAAATGATTTAAAGGTGATTTCTACATTAAATAATCAATGGTAAAAACAAATTTTCACATAAAAATTTCAAAGGAATAAGAAATGTTATTAATGTTTTTCAATTGATAATTATAGAAATGATTTGATAAACATTAAATACCAACTTCATAAAAATAAGATTATTTATGGAATAGTTTAAAAAAAAATTTATTTATAAAATCTTAACTTTAATTATTCTTTGCACAGCATCATCCAAAAGTATTACAAATATAAAAAATGAAAATTTTCATTATTTTATCTCAATCTCATGCAGTTATCAAATATAACACTAAATGCCATGCTAAAACATCTTCATGTTAAATACTTATTGGAAAGAATTTTGTAAGTTTTTTGCTATTTTACAAAATGACAAATAAACAGCAATTTAAGAATTGAATATTAACAATGAATGTTTAAATGAGCTTAAGCAGAATTTGACTATCAATATGATTTGAATGTGTCATGATAAAAAAAAAAAACACAGAATAGTTATAAAAATTAAATAAAAACTTAGAAACTTTTACCTTTGTTATACTGTTAATTTTTATATTTGTATTATGTTTTGAAACATAATTACTTCAAATCTGAACATTCTTTTGAAATTTAAAGTTGAACTTCTGAACTTAAAATTAAAAAATTTCAGGAAAATAAAACATTCAGAAACAAAATTTTAGTTTAAAAATATTGCCTAAGCTTTATATTAATGTTATTCAATTAGAGATTTTTTTGAAAAATTAAAAAAAAAAAGCAATAAAAAATAAGTATAAAAATTCCCAGTTTGCTTTTAAAATAGTGTAACAAAATTAGAAATGTAAAACAGTCATATATATCGTTTAAAAATTAAATAAAACTTTAAATGCTTAATTGACTTAATCTTTAATCTCAACTTTAGTCCTCTATATGATTTTAAATATGAATATTATGTATGGATATGATTTTTAATTTTCAACGCTTCAGTGATGCAAGAAGTTGCAGCTTGAAATTTTGTATTTTAATGATTAAGATTATCAAAATAATTTATAATTCTCATCTTTTCCTAAAATAATTTATTAAAAAAATGTAGAAATGCTTCATGATCTAATAAAAATATTTAGACAAATTCATAAATATTTTATGGAGTGAAGACTTTGATACAAGTTAACCTAAAATAATTTATTAAAAAAATGTAGAAATGCTTCATGATCTAATAAAAATATTTAGACAAATTCATAAATAATTTATGGAGTGAAGACTTTGATACAAGTTAATAATAAATAATAATATTAGTAATAAATAATTAATAAGAAATAAATAATGTACTAAAATAGAAACGATATAAAACTTATGATACAGTCATAAAACTTCTTAGCAAATTTATATACTCTTAACTTTAATATGTAAAATCTCTAAAAACACATTTTTATCTTTATTAAAAATACTTGACACTTACATATTTTATTCCTATCAATCGTTTTGAAATGTTATTATAGCTTCCATTAAGATAAAATATAATAAGATGAATTCTCTGTAATACTGTGATAGCTTTGAATATAATAAGTAAATAGTTTTTTAAATGAGTTATGCATGGATCCTCCTCATCATCAGATTCTGCAGTGGAAATTGATGACAATTCATTTTCTAGTGATGTTTGTAATCTTAACAAGAAGTAATACCCAATAGTGCGCAAACCAATATCTGTGAAACGTGCCTAAATAAAATAAAATAAAAAATAAAAACAATTATTTTAATTAAATTTATATAAATTATAATTATATTAATTTATAATATTATAATATTAATTAATTTTTTTTTATAATTTTAAAATTAATATTTCAATGGCATTTCGAAATTATTTTTAAAGCTATTGCTTAATATTCAATTACATTGATACATATTAATAATAATAATATGCATCATTGTAAATTTATAATGCTATATATATTTCTCTTTCATAATACATTAAGGAATAGAATATTAAAATAAGATAAAGAAAATTTTTAAGAAATGTATGTAATACTACAAATTTATAACTTAAGAATTTTATAGATGAGCAATACATGATGAACAATATAAGAGAAAATAACTTATTCATTAAGCAAATTTTCTAAAAGAAATTATATTTACAGTTTGATTTTAAAAGATACCCACATCATTTCTTAAATATTTTTTTAAATTTATGTTTAAATTAATTTTATACAAATGTTAATAAAAAGAAGAAAAATAATAGTAAAATGAAATAGCAAATACAGTAGAACCTTCGTAAGTCGAACTTCAAGGGAGACGCCAAATAATTCAAGTTACAAAGTTTTGGACTTATGCGGATTTTGTAAGGAAATATTCGACTTGTGGAGGTTTAGATTCTTTCTAACTTATTTTGAGTTAGAGAGGTAAAATAAATAAAAATTCAAGATAAAGAGGTAATAAACATGTTTATTTGTTAGAGTTCAAATAAAATCAATAGCACTAATAAGAATTATAATAAAAATATTTCATAGAATTGGTTATTCTATTTACTGTATACTCATACATTGTTTTCTAAGAAACAATAACGTGCATTGTCGGCAAATCCTTAAAGTCGGTAACTTATTTTTCTTCGAGCTATAGAGGTAATTAGTTTGAAATTATCAAGTTGTAAAGGTTGTAAAATCAAACATTGCTAATGTTTGAGATAGTGGGGATTGACTAATTATTTCGACATATAGAGATTTGAAATTTCGAGTAATGAAGGATTTGAAGCTTGAAGGGAAGGGAACAAAACTTTTTTTCAAGATTTGGAGGTTTTCGACTTATCAAGGTTCTACTGTAATAAGAATTTTTACAGAATATAGAATTTAAAACAAGAAATAATATTTCTTTTTTTTATCTATGAATAAAAAGTGCTACATCTGATTATTATAATTTAAATTACCAAAAATTATTTTAGTCAAAATTACATTAAATTAATTAAAGTGTAGCTACAATATGAATGTCATATTTTGTAAAAAGAAAATTCATAAATTGAGCAAACAATTTATTTTCAATTTTTAATTTGTTAGATTACATCAAAAGAATACCGAACAAAAATGGACAGGTGTATTGTAAAGATAGAAATAAATTTTATGTTAAATTATATTTGTAATTATGTTACATTGTACATATTCAAAGAAATCACATGACTTGTTTTTAATTATAGTTGTTTTTCCATAATTAATGGTAATGATTTAAAACTTTTTAATAAAGATTTTTCCCAATGTAAATGTTAGCGTGAAATTAATTTAAAAGTACAAAAAAACAGTAGTTTTATATTACCCATTTTGATGGTATTGACTGCAAACTCCTATCTACTTGAATAATATTTGTGTATTCTTCCCCGAGAGTTTGAAGACCTTTAAAAATAATGTAACAGATGAAATATACACTTTACTTATATATGTATCTTTAAAAAAAAATTAAGATTGCATAATGTTAAATTTTATAAGAATTCTGAATTGCAGCAAGTTTATTATATCTTACTTTTGTGCATGTACAGGAAGAATGGAGACTACAAGTAATGGAGTGACTGCAAGTATATGTGAATTTTCAAAATGGGGGATGCATTACCACAGCAGTGATATCTAGTACCAGGTAATTAGTAGCATGGAAAAGTGGAATGATAGTATAGAAACTGATGGAATTATTTACTAATTTTCAGGAGAAATGGGGGGAAACCCCAAAGTGGAGAGACAATAATAATAAGCTGGAAAATTACATATTAAGAAGTAATGATGTAATAGTGCTTTATGTGCACTATTTCCATTTTTTATAAGTCTGTTGGTTGTGAAGAGAAATTCTTTCCTTTTTTTGTCTGAAAGTTATGAATGCTAATATTGATTTCAAGGAAATCTGAATCAAGGTTATCACTATTAGTTTTTTTTTAAAAATTAATTCAATTAAATGTCATGATGGATTGTATGAAAATTTGGATGATTGAATATAATTAACATCCATATAGTAAAACATATTTGAGAATTAGATAAGTTTTTAAGTAGTAAGGAGTAATAAATGTTAATATTGAAATCATAAAAATGCAAAAATGAATGAGACTAATGGTTATAGTTATTAATTTTTTTAAAGTCAGCAATATAAATTCAGTTACAAATAAAATTTACAAAAAATAGTGGTTAGCAAAATGCAATTTATTATGAAAAAAAAAAAAATGAAATGAATGATTAAATTTCAAATTAAAATTATGAATTTTTGTGTTTTATCTGCAATACAATGATGAGACTAAATTTAATAATTATTGAGTATGTGATGTTAAAATATTTAAAAAAAATGTATTTATATCTCTTTTGTGTATTTCAATAACACATTTATGTCTTAAATTTATTTTTAACACCATTACTTCGGTTTAGGACATTAATAAAATTGAAATTGCTTAAAATACAATTTAAAACTGATTTAAATACATAAGAAAAATAAAAAATTTTACCTGATAATGTAGTGAGACTAAAGAAAAGAGCATCAGAAAATGTGGCACTAAAATCTTTCCATTTCAAATAAAAAGGAATACCTACAATAAATTAATATACAAGTTAAAAATTAAAAATATCAATTTTAAAAAAAAGTAATTGTAATAAATATGGAAAATTGGAAAGATCATAATATATAGCTTGGTGTACTTTATAACAAACAGTTCCCTTTAATTCAGCTTTTACAATAATAGACAAATAATAAAAAACAATATACAATTAACACAATTATTATAGTTAAAAAATGTATCAAAGATTTGTATTACATTTAAAGTAACAAATGAAAATTTTATGAATATTTTTAATATGTTTATCACAATATGATTTTATATTTCTGATATATGCAAAACAACAATTGGAAGTTAAATATACTGGACTTTTGAAATAATGTACTACTTTAACTATGCCATTTTAATTTTGATATGCATTTTTAAAAAAATCTATGGTCATCTTTAAAAAAAAGTTTTATACAATTTGATACAGTAATAATGTACTGCTTTAACTAAGCCCTTTAAATTTTGATATGCACTTTAAAAAAATCTATGGTCATCTTAAAAGTTTTATACAGTTTAATCAAATGTTGATGCTAATCAAAGTTTAAAAGAAAACAATTCACATCCCATAAGATTGACTTTAAAAATTTGTATATTCATAGCATTGCTTCAATTAGCTATAATTATTTAAAATATTTTCAATAAGATATTATAAATGTAAAAAACTAAAAGTTGTTTCTTACAAAATCTAGAAATTCAAAAAGAAAAGTACAACTTTTCACTCTAAGCTCACTTTACTACTTTTTTTTGTCTTCTCTCTCTTTGAATGTGAAAGAGATCTGCTTCAGTTTGACCAAGGAAAACTGATAACTAGAAAATTGATATTTTTATAATAAAAAGATCACTTTGGTATCTAAATGATAGCCATTGTATTGATATTGGAAGGGTAAAAATGCCTTTCAGTGATTTTTGTTTTAAATAATTTCCCCTATATTTACATAGGGAAAAGAGATAACCAAACCATATGTTTCTTCAATATGAAACCTTTCATCTCAATCTCCACCAAGTTTACTTGTTTTCCATAATAGAGATTCACATCACTAGAAGAATGGAACTCTATATTCTCTTTCTATAAGACAAAGCTAAATTTTCAAAGTAATTTACTTGATTTTAACTTAACCAAATGTTAAATATATAATATAAAACAATTAACAGATGTATAATAATTTATTGAACTACCATGATAATAATTTAGATCATTAAGTAATTATTTAAGGTTAGTTCATCAAGTTAGAAATAATATTTTCTTTTTATCCAAATATCTATGAAGCTTAAACAATAAAGTATTTATTATTATTGCTTATGTTTAAACATAATAAGACATTTATCTTATTTGTTTATTTTTAAATTAAAAAGTAATTTTTCTATCTCTTATTCTCAATTACAATAACTCTAAGAATTTAGCTAAGTTCAGCTGCTTAACATCTTTTAAGAAAATATAATAATTATTTCTGATATTAAAATTCTAAATGGATTTACTTTTAATTTATTACATACATAGAGTAATAAAGAAATAATTAATAGAGATATAATAATTTATTAAACTACCATGATAAAAATTAGAAGATCATTAAACAAATTTTTGAGGATTACTTTATCAACTAAGAAATAATATTTTCTTTTTACCCAAATATCTATGAAGCTTAGATATAAGGCATTTATCTTTTTTATCAAAATTTCTCATTATATCATATATTTACACATTTATTAAACAAGTCCAATTTACAGTAGAATGTCTAATAAAATAAATAGAAAGTAAAATATAAAGATTAAAAAAAGAACTATAAATAAATATCTACATTTGTAAAAGAACACACGAGGAAAACTTAATTTTTCAAATTTTAAATTGATAATTGGTATGACAATTATTTTAATACTTATTTGGTTATGAAGTATTGAAATACTATTAAATAACGAAAATAAACCAATTTATTTCTCATACCTAAACATCTCTGTGTAATATCACCAATTAAATTTCTCAAATAACGCATATATTCTTCATCTTTTTGAGTAGCTCTTAATATTTCAGCTGTACCAGCTACCTGTGGATTGACCATTTTTTTCTTCTTTTAAGCGAAATGTTATTAAACGATTCTAACTTTAAAAAAAAAAATACTACTAGACAAGCAGTATTTTTTTTTTTTTAAACACAAACCAATACACAACCAACTTAACTTTTATCTTAATGTTTACTAAACAAACGAATTCAATTCGTGTTTCATAAGTCGAATCCGTATGATCCGTATAAAGAGAACGAATCATATCAACGTCGGTACTATTTACATTTTCATCCCATCTAAGCACTTTCTCTTCGGTGCTTAACATCACAAACCTATCCATGTCCAGCAACCAGTGTCTAGGTGGTGTTAATCGATCTTTCAAAGTTTGTTGAACTTCAAAAGTGATATATTCATAAACACACACACACGCTTGATTAGATGATTAGATATACATTAAATTTAAAAATAAAATTAGAATTACAATGAAATTTAAAAATTTATTTCTGTTTGACATTTCAATAATGGATATGCATTTGTTAACACATTTTGTATAATTTTTAAAGAGAAACAATTTTTCTTTATCCTTCAAGCAGTTTCAAACGGATTTCTGGAAAAAAGAATTTAATATATATATATATATATATATACAAAATATACAAATTTAAAAATATCAAATGGTATACGAGTTTCGATCGAATAAGAAAAAAAAATTAATTTTAGGTAATGCTCTATTTTAAATGCATGGTTACTGTAATTTATTTCTATTTCCAAAAGTAAAAGCATTGTTGATTAGTTTTAAAATGAAATGTATCAAATTTTTGCAATAAGTGCAAATTGTGACTTAGCATAAAGAAAACAAAATGTCAGGCAAAAGGAAAATAAACAATATATAAATATCATAAACATATTTTTAAATATATAATTAATGTTTTTAAATATTTAACATTTTTAATTATATTTTATTTTTCATAATTTTAATATTTTAAATAAATAGTATTATAATTTATGAATTACACACACATACTATGTATAATACATATGCATTTTATTTATTTATATATTAAAAGAAAGACAACAATAAATAGAGTAGTTTACTAAAGTACATTTTACTTTTCATTCTATTATTTTATTTTTTCAATCCATTATTTCATTATTTTTATTTTTTAATAAATATATATTTTTTTTAAATTTAGGAATTAGGATCTTCCTTTGAGACTTACAGTTTATTTCAAGCAATAAACGGAAATAAATCATTTTTACAATTTTTGAAATAACAGACTTCAGATAATTTGTAAATTTTCATTAAAAATAAAATTATTTTAAAATTTGGACATTTTACAAGATAAATAAAAACGGGGGCAATTAAAACATAGTTGTACGGAAAAAATTCAGCAAAAATTTCATTTCTAAAATCATTTAACAAATTTAGCGAGGCAGTCGAAAAATTATACATGATGGAAAAAAATTATGGAAAAAAATTAAAGAAATTTAATTTCAATGCATTTATTTAAAATAATTACTGTAGAAGCATTTAATAGTATTGTTCGTCAAAAATTACTTACCCTTTTGTTCCTTTAAAGGACAATAGATAGCGTCATGAGGTGGAATTCTTTTTTTAATATGAACTTTTTGATAGGGGTCATTTTAAAATTTATTTCGAACGGTTCGAATTATTAAAATGAGCTTACGAAATTAAGTTCATGTAATAAATGGAGAAAAAGGGAATTGTCACAATTCTTCAAATTACAGATTAAAGCTAATTTGTAAATTTTTATGAAAAAACAAAATAATTTTAAAATTTTGATATTTAACATATTATTCGAATCATTCGATCAATTCAAATCATTTCGTATCATTAAAGTAGTTCGAATCGCTCCTCTCTAATCTTGTAAACGATTCCGAAACTAAATGTATTTTTAATTTCATTCAAAAATTTTTAATAATTAATTAAAAAATCTAATAAATGTCATTATTTTTTAATTTTCAAATCTGAACTTTTATGAAATAGTTATTTAAGAAGATTCAATAAAATTTCCGATCGCGATTTATGGAGATCTTTATTTTACCCTTTGCGTGGCAATATTTTTGACAGACATATGTTTCAACAACTTTTGCACCTTATTGCACAACGACGACAAATTATAAATATAATTTAGTGCCGCAGTGTTGTGCAATTGTTGAATTCAGAATCGAGAAAGGACTGTGTTTTGAAAGGTAACTCTTAAATTCTCATTCGATTTTTAATTGTATATTAATATATTATATAATTCATTAATTTTATATTTATATTAAATATTACTTACATTATCATTATAAAAATACATTTCCTAATTTTACTAAAGAATTAAATATTCTTTCTAATTTTTATATATTTATTAATTTCTTTTTAATTTAAATTTTTTAATATGTAATTAATGCAAAAATTTAGCGTTTAAAAAATTTTGAATGACAGTTAATAAGTATTTGTTTTAGTTAAATAATGTGTATTTTATTTATTTTACATTTTAAATGTAATGAATAAAATTATTTAATGAATAATTTTAAATGTAATGAATTGTGAAATATAATATTTTGGATATAAATGTATGTAATAATTAAAAATATATCAATCAGATTGTAGGCCCCCTTCCCAATCTTTTTTAAACAAAACTGTTTCTTAATAATTTGGACATGACCTTTATTTGTATAAATTATCAATATCCATTTAAGTTTATCCAGATTTTCTGAAATTGAGTATTTTCCTTTTTTTTTTTTATATTAAATGGTTTAAAATCTGACATTTACAAATTCAATTGAAGAATCTTATGAAATTTATTTGAAATATTTTTTTTCAGTATATCTTGTTTAGAAAAAAAGGAAATAATATTTTTATTTTTATATACAAAATTATTAATTTTATTATATTATGTAAGATATATTTTTTATCAATTTAGGTTATATATGTATTATATACTGTGCCTCTCAAAAGTTTTCGCATAGATGTGCCATGCATACAACTGAATAAAGTTATTATTCAAAATTTTGTAAATTTATTGCTTTTAAACAATTTTGTTTAAACATATTTGTAATTTGATATATATTTCAATTACTTAGAATAAATTTGTTTTAAATACAATAATAAATGATGAACAAAACAAAATAAGAACAATTAAGTTTAATAAAAAATCTTTTAGTTGCTTAATAAAATATTTTTAATACTGGATTCATGAGCTTTAAGAACTTTTCATTTCCTATTTTGTGCTAAATTTCATGAATTACAAATTATAACTGCAGCTTTGACAAATTTGCTTTCAAATTTTGGTCTCTCTATAAACAACTTCAAATAAATTTAAAAATCTGATGATTAAAGAGGTATCTAATGATTTCCTTAACTAAAATAAAATATTTAGGGCAACATGCTAATAGTTTTAGTTAGTTAGTTATTCATGTGTAGATAAAATTTTCATTTGATTATGTTAAATTTTAAGATATCAATATGCATCAGCTGATACATGGTATCATCAATAAATTCAAACTCACCAACTGAAACAAGAAATTATATGTACTTTTTGCAATGTTTTTAACAAATAGAATAAGTCATCTTTTAAAAATTTTCTTTGATTTTATCCAAACCATTATTTAATCACTAGCTCTAAATTTATTGCATTAGCTTTCATCATCACATATAGTACTGTAAAAACATTTTCTGTGCTACTGACAGTAATATTTAAAGTTTTCCATTTTTTTACACAAAAGTTTCTTCCTTGTCACTAGCTATGATACCTGGCTGGTTGAAATATTCCTTAAACTTCTTCAAATTCCATAGCTTTGCTTGAGCTTGCTTCTTTAGCTTGATTTTGTTGTTTGTTTTGTAGCCAATCTTGAATTTGCATATATTTTTTTTTTAAACGTTGTTTCACTTCATTCCATGAAGTAGTTTTCTTGGCATTATGATCTTTATTTACTGGTTATTCTACTATGACCTTTTTAATATTTTATAGCAGAGAAAGCATTTAGACTGTTGGATTAAGTTTTTCAGTAGTAGTATTCGTCTAAGTGCAAATTAATAATTAGTTTAAAAATTTTTAATTATGTATAAGTATATGCATATAGTCATTTAAATTTTCTAACTATATAAATAAACACCAGAAAAATAGTTTAGTTTTCTAAACAGATTTTATTTAATAAGACAAGTTTTGTTTAAAAAAATATTTAAATTTGACTGAAAATTAATATAGGATAAACAAATTTAATATAAATGTAAATCATATGTGAAATTTTTAGTAAAATTTATTTAATTATAAAAAATGTTCTTTTTTAACTCTTTCACATTTGAAGTATATTATATCTAATGAATCATAACTGGAGCAACTTAATGTTCTTTTTATGTTAAAATCTTTTAAAATTTGTGATTTTTTTTTTTCTTGGAATTATTATGAAAATCAAACATCTGTGAAAACTTTTTTGCGAGGCACTACTGTATGTAATGATGTAAATAATAACTATTAAAAATAGTAAAGCCTCAATATTTAAAATATTCTGAAATTTTTTTGAGATGTTATTAAAAACTCATTTTTTAATATTTTGTTTATAAATATTTAATACATAAATTTTTAGTCATTCATTTATGGATATTAAACTTGTATTTATATACATATTTTAGCAATGGATTCTCATCCTCGTAGACAAGAGAGATCAAGAGGGGATCATAGACCCAGATATTATAGAGGTAACAGGAGGGGTAATTTTATAAATCGCCAACAAAGGGAAAACCAAGAAAGAAACCTTCTTATGAATTTGGATGATTCTATTGTGGATGTAGTTGTTAGTGAAAATGCTTCTGCAAGAAACACTGGTGACTTTGCCGCAACTAGTGAAACTAATTTCTCTCAAAATTTTGATAGATCTACAGAACCACCCAGATTTTCAAAAAATAAATACAATTCTGGTGACTTTGATACAACAGGTGAAACTAATTCCTCTAAAAATTATAATAGCTCTTCCACAGAACCTCCTAGATTTGCAAAGAATAAGCATTTTAATCGAAATCAAAGAGAGAACCAAAATAATAATGTTCATAGAACAGATAGAAATTATGAATCTTCTCAACTTAATGTCAATGCTCCAAGTTTTACCCCTACTGATAACCATCTTAACTATGAACAAAATGCTTCTCAGAGAGGAAAGATCATAGGTGGAAGATACATTAGAAAACATTCAAATCAATCTGAGGAGCATTCTCGTTCAAATAATCACGAAAATGCTGCATCTTATGAACATAATTCAAATTTTTCTTCTCATTCTAATTCATACAGAAATAAAAATCCTTCTAATCATAGGTATCAGAATAAAGACTTTAGTGAAAGTGATGCAAGAAGACCTTTCACGCGTAAATTTGAAAGAAATAATGATAATCCTTCAAGGTCTTATGTTAGCAGACAAAGACCAAATGAAAATGCATTTGAACCAAGTGATGCTTATCATTTTACATCCTTAAATATCAACAATGAAGGAAGCAGCAAATCTACCAAAAAGTTCAGTCCTAATTTATCACCAGTTAAGAACCCACAAGGAACGAATGCAACTCAAAGAGGTATATTGTACTTAATTTGTGTGAGATTTTGGTGTTAGTACTAGTGACTTATAAATAGTATTTCATTTTTATATTTTTTATTTTTATCTGTTATAAGTTATTAATCATATGAGTTAGATAATTTCAGATAGTAAGTTGTATTTTAAATTATTTAAAATTTGATCAAACCTTCTCAATACATTTAAAATTAAAAAGTTTCTGAAATGACTTTTTAAAACTCAAATTATTAAGCTCATGCAAATTTAAATATATTTTTGTATTATATTCGAAATTCTTCCCTCCTTCATTTATTATACACGTAGTTATGGAAAACATTCCTTGTATCCAACATATGAAAAAGCCATTAGCTGTCTTATGGCATTTTTAATATCCTCTGCAGAACTTAACAGTTATTAATCCATCAATTTAATTTTTAGCCTTGAAAACAGGTAAAATAGCTGATATGAAGTAGAATGTTTAAGATAGGTGGTCAAGATCTATAACATAATTTTGGCATTAGTGACCAGTGTGTAAGGATATTATCATGCAACAAACAAAGAGGAAAAAATGTTAACTTTATTCCTTGCTCTAAAGTTCTTATGTTAATTTATTTCATTGCATCATTTTTGTAGCATTTAAAATAGGCATTTGTTTGTAATCTATTGTAGATGTTTCCTTTTAAAAGCAGGGAAATTTCTTTTTCACAATTTTGCCTGGTAGGATAAATTTATAATGAATTATACTTTTGTATTAAAAAAAAAAATAGCGCCAATAGTGTAAGTAAGTATAAAGGCAATGTCAATGACAATCATTTTAAAACTTATGATTTTTAAAAAACAGTACTTGCAGCAATCATATGCTTGCAGTTTTTTTTGATTGCGTCCTTTCTGTAGGTTTTAGTTATCATTTAAATGATCTTGTAAAGTGTTCATTTTTATAAAATACTAAATTTAACGTTCAATTACTGATATATATACATCATTGTGATGGGAAGAATATCGAAGTAATCACCACCACACTATTTATAATCTGTTAGATTGATAATAATCCGACAATAGCAAAATTTTTTACCTACATCTTTCCTGAATCTCTTTACACTTCAATTCCAGGAATTATAATTTTAATATGAATTTGTTCTTTTGTCACACACACACACACAAAAAGCACAATGAGAAACTTATTGTTTTTATGGAAATTAAATATGTATAAAGTCCATATGTAAATAAATAAAATATTTTAACATTTAATGCTGTTAAATCCATTAAGAACTACCAATTGCCCATTGAATATTCAAATTAATGTAAAGATTCTTATCTCATCGTTTCTAGTCTTATTTTGTTCTTATCTCTTCAGCTTTTCCTCAATTATTCTTGATTAGTAACATTTTAGAGTGGCTAATATATGTGGCCTACCATATTCCATACATATTCAGTTTACAAAACTTTTGGTAACCCCACGGAATAAGAAAAGAGCTTCAACAATAGAGATACAGGGTTTGGCATTATTGTATTGAAAAAAAAAAAGAGCTCAGGAAGATTTATTATGAATGATAACACAAAAGGCTACTGGCTGTCATCATTGTTTAGCTGTTAAAAGTAGTTTGCAGGATGACTATGGGGGTACTAACTGTTGCAAGTACTACACATCATCCCACCAGAGGTAACAGTTGTATGCCATTTCAATAAAACAAAGAGTGATTACGACCATTGACTGTGGCACATCCGTACACAGACCCAATGGTCATCCACTTTAAGATTAGAGCAGGATTCATCATTGATGAATCCTGACCATGCTCTATTATAGGCATTCTGATGAAAGCCATTATAATCAGCTAAGACACCACTGCAAATGACTATCCTTGTTGTGAGAGTAGCCCTTCCTTAGTCAAGTAACATCAGATTGTAGAAGCTATCTCTGGAGAAGAAACTGCAACATATTGAATGACAGACAACGATGCAAATGAGATTGTTACATGATCATCTCATTTTGCACTACATTTCTACACATTGACCTTTCAAAGCTTTTATTATGTTAACATGTTCTTTACAGTAACTTTTTTGCCAGTGCTTTCAAATACCAGTGTTTGTATGTTGCAAGAAACAATCTATTTCTTAATGTAACTAACATTCTGACATTAAAACTATGTTCGAAGGCTTTCAGTTGAATATAGTTTTTAATAATGTCATAACAGCTTGATTGGTTATGTGTCTAGAGAACTGAAATGTTGACCTGAAGAAAAGATGACCATTGTCATTTGTTTTCTATTTGCTAGTTGCACGTTAAAGCATGCACTATAATCAAAATTAACAATCAGTAGACATAAAAATTTAATCAGTTGCATAAAATATTTTTTATGAAATTTTTAATATTTTTTAAGGTAGGATATTGCATCATCCTATTAATAAATAACAAAGATTAGCTAATATTTTTTCCAGATGAAAATGCAGATGGTAATTTGGAAGGCAATTGAAAACTGTTTCGATAAATCAACATTAATAATCTTTTTTAAGTTATTTTTTCAACATTGGATTGCTTTGTAAATCATTTGAGGGATATACATACTTTACTGGAAGCTATGATGATAATCTTAGAAATTTCCAGATTTTATATGACAAGTATTTATTTAATTTATGTGTATGACTAAACTACCTTTTTGATTTAAATATATTAACATTTCTTTTTTGTTAAACTATGTTTAATAATTCAACTATCTACCTACCTATTTATTTATAACAATTACTTTTATTTATTGCAAATTGCATCAAATCAATATTTACATTTACATAAAGAAACAGATCTGCAGATGTATTATTAAAATACAATTACAAATTACAAAGTTAGTCAAATTGTAAGTAGTAACTAGAAAAATAAATAATACAAATCTTAATTTTGTAGTGAATTTGTTTTTTAAGATGCTTATTTTTATCAGTCTTTTTATATGTATAGTTAATGCTCAGTGTCAATATTTTTTGATTGAGTTATGTTATGACTCTATATGTATTTTATATATTTATTTTTCAGAACTGTTGATTCAGCAACTAGATAAAGGAGACTGTGAGTGCTTAGTGTGTTGTGACCAGATCCATGTGAGAAGACCAGACATGGCATTGTCTGAGTTGTTACCATGTTTTTCATTTGAAATGCATTAGGAAATGGGCTCGCTCTCCTACAGCATGTGTTCCAGGTTGCCTTTTATACAAGTTTAATTAATTTTATTGTAGAGGAAATTAATTAAAAATTTCAAGATTAGAATAGTATCAACAGCAATTTAATAAGGATAGTATGTTATATTTTCTATGCTTTTTATTATTGTATGAATTCTTATAAAAGTGAAATAGTTAACATGAATTTTATTTTTTGAATTTGAGTTATACACACATAACTTTTAATAAACATATATATGGTAATTAAATTTAATGGCTTTATTGTCAATGAAGTTTTAGTAACATAAAATAAAAAGCATGGATGTAAGTTCTTGTTTTTCTCTCATCACGCTTTAAAGATATTTAAAATAACCTTGAAATATTTCAACTACTGTATAGAACTGATAAAAATCTTATTCAACTATAGCATACAACTTGCAAAAATTATTTATTATTATAACAAGAAAAAAAAAGCTTGCAAAAATAGAGAGGGCTAATAAATAAGTTGCCTCATTTTTCTTGAGACTATGATAAAATGTGATTGACATGTTTTTAATCATACCAGGCACAATATTTGGCGATGATGCCAATGAACTGTTGGATTCACATAGTCAGGAGCTGAAAATTGATGAATTCATAGAGATGCATGAGCAAAACTTCACTGAAGTGTCTGGCACTTCAGATTCAGTTATACTAGAAAAGAATATGACAACTACAAGCTTGATAGATTTCTGTTTAATTGAAAAGTGCTTAAAAATTTTAAAAGGAAGAATGCCTTATAGCTACAAAACAAATAAAAATTAATAATTTGCTATCAATATATTCTGCGCGAAAAAGAAGTAATTGTGTCATTGAACAAGTTTGTTAGATTTTATAATGCCATCAATATTTAAACAACTTTTTTGCTCTAAACTCATTTATTTTTTAATGTTTTGTAGATACTATGTACAATTATCCTTATGAAATTTTCTATGTACTGTTTCAAAATTATTGTAGACTATTTTAGATAAAAAAAATATTTTTAGATGGAAAATTTTAGATTTTTCTGTATAAAAAAAAAAATTGCAATTTCATTAAATATTTTTCTTTCAAACTAAGGTTTTTGTCAGCCTTTTCCTTCAGTTAAGCAAAAATTTTGTGTATTTTGTAATGTAAAGTTATATCCCAACTTAATTCATTACTCATCAGTCCCATCTATCGTGATAACTCAAGTAATATTGTATAGTTGTCTTAAAGTTATATTATTACAACACTTATACTATTAACACAATAGTAAATCAAAGCCTGATTTTAATGAGATCAGTTGACATATTGTTCAATTAAAAAGCTTTTTTTCTTACCTTATATTTAAAAATTCTTAGTTAAAAAAGAATTTTTAGTATTACAAAGAATTGCTTCACATCATAAAAGTTTATGTATGTAAAGTAAAATATTTTGCCTTTAAACCAAAAGTTTTGTTTAAAAAAAAAAAATTTTATTTTTTTGGATAATTTTATTTATTATTATTTTTATGTTATTATTTTTTGTTTGAAAAAAATCACATACAAGATTTTATTTTCTTAAAATTGAAATATTTATTTTTATAATTTCATTTTATATGCTTCATTCCAAGTCAATTTCATTTTATTTATCTAGATGAAGGCTGGCGCTGTCCTGCTTGTCAGAGTATAACAGCACAAGTTCCTTTTAACTATTATTGCTTCTGTGGTACACATAAAAATCCGGATGTCAACTATCATCTCACTCCTCACAGTTGTGGTGAAATTTGTCGCAGAGTTAGACCTGAATGCTCTCATAGTTGCAAGGAGCTTTGTCATCCTGGACCTTGCCCTCCTTGTTCCGTTGTTGTTCAGAAGTATTGTGGATGTGGCAAGACTAGCAAGGTTTATATTTTTAAATTATTGAAAATAACTGCACTGTAATTTTTTCTGACAATCATTGAAATTTTTTGATACATTAAATTTGTAGTTGCCTCATGAATATATAATATATATATATATATATAATATATAAATATAATATATATATATTTTGTGTGTGTGTTTGACGAAACGTGAGAATGTTTTTATGCTATCCATTTCATTGCAAGTCGTCACCAGATGTTGTTGAAGCATATCAACTACTATATCATTCAATCGCTATGAAAGTTGCGTGTGTGCACTGGGTACAGCTTATAGTCTATACCTGACATTTGTTTCTGCAACCATTAGTTGTAAATATGTACTTCCCGCATATGGTTATTATTTCCAGGAAGCCAAATATTTACGTTTGACATTTTTTAATTTTTAACATCAATTTTGTAGAAATCACCTATTTAACTTTGTATACAGTCCCCGTTTTTTATAGCTAAATTAAAAATTTATGCTCATCCTACAAAAGTTTTTTGCTTCTTTTTGTGACAAATTAATGAAGATATTTAATTTCAAATTTGGCCTTCGTTTAGGGTCCTGACATTAAGGAATGGCATGTGGCATGCAATCAAGCATGTCCACTTATTGTAAATGCAGCTGTTTTTTAGTAGTGGAAACTCCTATTATCTTAAAAGAACATTATACTCTATTGTCAAATTATTTTATTAATTGAATGAACCCTTCAGTGAAGGCAAAAGAAAAAAAAAAAAATCAAAATTTTGAAATTAAATATTTTTATCGGATTATGTTACACAAAAGTAATTGGGCTACACTGATGAACGCTGTTACTCATTTAGTACTACCCAGGAAGTATGTGTAGGTTGAAATATGCTACAGATGCGAGCAATACTACCTCCCACCTTACAATCTTGGCAACTGTCTCCTATACACCTAGTGATTGTTTCCTTGTTGAAGAGGCTAAGATGAATCCATCCAATGCAAATGCTTCTGGCTGGGAGATTGTTTTTTAGATTTCCAGCCATTGTGGGGTGCCTGGAAATGAAAACGCCAACCTCTTGGCCAAAAATGGTTGTGAGTTACCACAGCCACAATTTCCTTTATTCTTTCATCAATTTAGTTCTGAGGTAAAGAAGAAAATAGACAGATGCTTGAAATAAACTTATAAACTACTCTCAACTGATAAAACGTGGAATATACTTGTTTCACCAGCCATCAAAATGGACTTGCCCTGTTTAGTTTTTACAGCAAATTTCCAACTCTCGACAGGACATGATTTTCTTAATAAACACTTGCACCGCATTGGTGAAAATGATGATGATGTCTACCTAATATGCTACCATGTTCTATTATCTACTACTAATGATGTCTGTCCTCTGTGCTTGTCAGGTGAAGCCATGAACTTTTTACATTTCTCAATATGCACTGCACTTGGTTTTATGACTTTTAATTCTGACAACTTTATCAATGCTAAATTTTATTGGGCTGCTAGCGTTCTTATGGTGGATATCATTGTAGTTTGATGTAGGGAAAAACCCACTGGAAACATTTTTGTGTTTGGAACGATATGTTTGCATTAATTGTTGTGGAAATAAGGCGGGTATGGATTTTAGATTGCATTCTATTGGCAACTATGAAATAAAATGTTTCTACTGTTATATCTATCCTAATAGACTTGCAGATGCTAACATTAATATTTTTATTTACCATGTTTTTTATACATGTTTTTTTTTTTTTTAAATCAAGATTAATTGTCAAAACTGGATTTTGATGTTTGTTATCTCTTTTACTTTTGAAAAAAAATCCAATGTTTATAATATTTAAATTCACTATTAATTGAATGAAAGTTTTTAGTTAAAGTTTTTATGCAACATATAATCATAAAATCAAATAACCATGAGACTCCATAAAATCTCAAAATTAGAATGCTATCAAACTTGAATGAGCTTGAAAAATTCATATTTGAATTTTATGCGAGACTATGTAATGTTTTTAAGATGTTTTAATTGATTTTTAATCTAATCAGGATTGTATAATTTTGGTTACAAAATATGTATAAAAATTAATTTTCATTATTTTATTTATTCCTGTTATTATTTATGATACATGCCATTTATTTTATCACTAAGAAGGTTTTACTGGTGTATTAAAAATCCTGAAAAATATTTTGCGTGAGTGATTTTTGAATACTTGAAATAACCATTTTTTTCTAAATATTAAAAATTATGATTGAAAGCTGTAAATAATTTTGATGTGTCAAATGATCCAGCTATCTAACAATAACATTAAGTGAACTTTTTTCTCTTTTCAAATTGGTAGTTTCAGATCAGAATACTCTACTGGAATAATAAAATTAGTAGGCAATCAGCACAAACAAAATAATTCTAGAAGAAAACAAGACAGTAATAATTACTTAAAAAAATAGCATTTTTTCAAAAACATTTATTTTTACTTTACTGTAAAAAGAAATTTATGATTTTTACAATAAACAAATTGATGTCGGAAACTTCTACAATTATAATTTGATTATGTATTTATTAATAACTAAGTCTGTGAAAAATTGTGATAATTATACTGCAAAAGTGTTTTCAAATTGCGTTAATTAAATATAAATAAATGAAAATTGATGAAAGGAAGAAGGCTGTTGCGTAAAATATATATTTATATATTGTATGCTATAAATTTATTTGCATGAAAAAACTGATCATAACATGGTAACAAGTTATGAATATGTGTCAATCTAAAAGTGGAATATGGAAGCTAGTTAGCGCAATAGTAATAGTATTTTAAATTAGTTTTTAATTTCCTTTATTTTTAACAGAATGCATATATTTTTTATTCCTTATTTTAAAAACCCAATTTCAATTGAAATTTATTAATAGCTTGTTAATATACAATAGCCTTTATTTTTGCACATTTTAAACTTTTCTTTTTCACAGGCTCTTCCTTGTAAACATGACATTGAAGAAACTTGTGATTCTATGTGTGAAAAGACTTTAAATTGCGGAGTGCACAAGTGTATGAATAAATGTCACGCTGGATTATGTTCACCATGTGAAAAGCAAGTTCATCAAGGTATTTACATGTATTCATGTTTTGTAATTTATTTAAAACTTTCTTTTTTTTTATTTTTTTAATTAATCTAATGTGTCATCTTTATACTGATTGTGTAAGAATTGATGGAACAAACATTGTGAGATGATGAGTATGGGCATAATAGTCAATTGGCTTTGGTGTAAATATAAGAAGTGATAAAAACATCTTTTGCCTTTTGAAATTCTTCTGAATTAAAGTATTTATTTAATTATCAATAAATAATAAATTTATGAAAAAATTTACAAAAATATTTTTTACAGTCCTTGGCCTTATTTTTATATGTTTTATATAAATGTCTAAAAGAAGTTCCATTATGGCCAAACTGATTGAAATGTTAAGATTTTTGAGTTCTTAACTAAATTTGTTGAATATATCATAATACGTAATCTATAATTTTTCTCACTTAAGATTTTATTGCAAACTGTATATTTGACTATTAAAATTTAAAAACATATGTATTTTTGTTTAATATTTATTTTTTATTTAATTTTTTATTTTTAAATATATGTTCTCATATCATAACATATTATTTGTGATTTTTTTATATCACCCACCTATTTTTTGTGAATAACTTTAAATACTATAATGTAAAAATGTGATTTATTTATTTTACTTGTTAAGAAGTGAAGGCATAATTTAGCTCTTTTTAATTTTTGCAAACTTCTCAAACCACTTTGGATTGGAATTTTAAAAATTAATGTATTCTTTCATTTAATTCTATTTTTTAAAAAAAATTATTATTCAGAAAATAAGTTTCCTTTTTATTAATAGTGGTTAGTGACATTCATGCATATTTTTCATTTCTTTTCAGACTGTTATTGTCAGAAAAGTGAACGGGATGTAATATGCGATACTGATACATATAATATATTAAATTATACTTGTGGAAAAACCTGTGAAAAGCCATTAGATTGTGGAAATCATACATGTGGTGCTGTTTGTCATCCTAGTGATTGTAAACCATGCAATCGTTCAATCAAAGTTGTGAAATACTGTCCATGTGGCAAAACAAGTATTCAAACACTGATTGATGCTGGAAAAGCAACTGAAAGAAAATCTTGTTTGGATCCTGTCCCATTGTGCAATAAAAAATGTGAAAAGATGTTTTCCTGTGGTCCTAAAGGTACATTAAATATTTAATCGAGGACATTCTTTAAAAAATTAAAGTAGGAACATTATAAGATTCTGTTATGAATTTATGTTATTGTAAATACTGTAAATTTATTGTTTTTTATTATAATCATTCTATGTTTCTCTTGATTTGTAATGTTGTTTTCTGTTTTGACATAGAAAGTCAATTAGCATTTCTTAATCTTTTTCCTTGAAGTTGAAGAAAATTGTCAACATGGTTGTTCAGAGCTTGATGTTTCCTTTAATTTTATAATCATTCTACTTAACAATTTTAAATTTTGCCTAAATGTAATGAAATAATTGTTTACAGAAACAAATAATAAAAAAAAAAAAAAAAAAAAATTAGTGTTTTAAATAATGAACAGTTAAGAATAATTATTAAAAGTGTATTATTATTGATTGTATTTTCATCTTAATTTGGTAATTTCATTTAAGATATAGCGTAACTTATTAAAATAAATTATATTGATGTAATTTCATTAATTTTCTTGATAAAGTTACATTGTATTTGCTATACATATATAATTATACAATTAGTTGTTATTAAGTTAATCTAGATTTATAACTGTTTTACACATATTCCTTCATTTTTGAATATGCATTTTATGCCTTTTTAAAAAATAATAAAATATTCACTAGTTTGAGAATTGTTCATTTGAATACGAAACAAAAAAAAAAAAAAAAATTTTCAATTTTAGTGTAATTTATACATAAACAATTTAATTAGTTAGTAATTTGAATAAAATGTATATTATTTTGGCAAAATTAAAATTTTATTTTGAATTTACTTGTGTGAAAATTAGCATAATTTATATGATACAATTACAATGAAAGGGTAAAAATTTAAATTTTAATTTATATTTACATAGTTAAATTCTGAATTCTCTTCATATGTTGTCTTTCCAGATGAACTTCATGAATGTAAGTCTCAGTGTCATGAGGGAGACTGTCCTTCTTGTCCACTTACCACAATATTAAAAGTGTCGTTGTGGCTCATCCACTAAAAGAATTCAAGTGTGCAGATATAACTCCTCCTTTCGAATTCTTATGTCAGAAACGCTGCAATCGACGAAAAGATTGTGGAAGGCATAAATGTTTAAATAATTGTTGCATTTACATAGAACACAGATGCGAATTGGTCTGCAATAAAAAAAGCTTAGTTGCGGAAATCACCAGTGTCAGAATATTTGTCATGCTGGAAATTGCAATCCTTGTGAACATGTCAGTAAGTGTACTTTTTAGTTTAAAAGAAATGTATGTTATTTTAGCAGTTTATTTATATTTTTAGATTATAGTGGTAATTAATATATAAAGAAATATATTTTGTTTTATTACTATTAGTTCTCTTGTTATCATAAAGAAATACTTTTTCTAATATAATTACTGAATGTAGTATTCAATTTTAATAGTTAAAGAAACTCATTTTTAAATTTACAACTTTCAATAAGTTTCTTAGAAATTTTCATTTTTAAATTAATAAAATTCATTTATGTTTTTGTTTTTTTTTTTTCAATTACAGGATACATGTTAGGTTATATTATACTTGAAATTATATATAAAATATGAAATTATATATATTATATACCAAAATTAAATTAAAACTCAACGTTGTATATTGTCTTACTACTATATACCGTTTAGTGCATCATTTCTATTGAGAAATTAACTTGCAGGAATATAAATTAGAAATGCATTATGCAGATATACTTTTTTGTGTCTCTTTATCTTAAATATGTAACTTATAAATCATCTTTTAGTGCTTACCTTACTATATTTTGCTTATTAGAGCATCAACTAGGAATAGTTTATGGTTGCTTCAGATAAAATCAGCTTAAATCATATATTTATGTGAAAGGAATAAAATTTTACTTTGATATAACTATATTAATCTAAATTAATCTTTTACATTTTTCATATTGTAAATAAATTGTTTTAAAAAAAAGGATTGTCTTGTTTTTCTGAAAGCTCAAAATTGTAAAGCTGAAACTCCTGTGCATCTTTGAATTGATAGCAATAGTAATTAAATAAAAATATATATATATAATTATTTCATGATTTTGATACATATTTTAAATTAAATTTAAAAGTGAATAAAATAATTTATTATGCTTTTCCTCTTAAATGTAAAGTCTACAATGTCAAAAAAGGACAATTATAAACTGTTACTTGATTGATATTATTTATTTTTGTGAAATATAATTATATTCATTAGGTTTTGATGAGCTCAGATGTCATTGCGGAGAATCTGTTATGTACCCTCCTATTCCTTGTGGTACAAAACCTCCTGAATGCTCAAATCCTTGCATTCGTAACCATTCTTGTGACCATGAAGTTAAACATCCTTGTCACAGTGATGAAACATGTCCTCCATGTACATCTTTCACTGTCAAATGGTGCTATGGTCGTCATAAAGTAAGTTATTTTCTTTGTAAATTTGTATCTTTTTCTTGCTTAAATTTTATATCTTCTATCTTAATAAGAATTGACTGTTTTTATTATTTTTACATAAAAATTATACTCGCCTTACCATGGCTCAATCAATTAAAGTATTGGATTGCTATATAATTGTTTTAATGGAAGTAATTAAGAATTAAACCAACATTAACATTAGCCACTTAAAATAACAGATTGATATACACTTTGAAATTTACTTTTCGATGTCAATCTAATTGAGATTTTCTTTTTGTCTCTTGGTATAGCACAAATATAGGTAAATTATCCTTAAGACTTCATAAAAACATATATATTTATTATGTAAAATAGTACTTGTTAATTACATTATTAACTAATTAAGGATTTCATTACTTAGATAAGTGCATAATATCTATCCCATTTTGGTCCATGTATATATTTTAATATTTAAAATTGCAATTTTTTTCTAATTAATTTCTGCATCTTTTTTATGACTTGCATATAAATCATGTGTACGCTCTTACATTATAATTATAATTTTTATTGAAGTTAAATAACTTGTCCACATCTAATTTCAAATCTATTTGTATATATTTCTGTTATTCTTATGTTATGTAAGGTATCTTAAATTTAGCAAAAATTAGCTATGCAAGAAATGTATCTAAGCCTAACAAAAAATTTTGTTTAATTTTTACATTCTTATATCTTTATTTAAATATCATAACTTTTAAATAATATGCAAATAGAAAAACATGAACATTTTTTAATGACATTTTAAACATGATTTTTTTTTTTTCTAGCAATGCAATGCTGTAATGTGCTTTGTGGATGGAATTTCTTGTGGGATGAGTTGTCTTAAAGATCTTCCATGTGGAAAACACAAATGTAAACTTACTTGTCATGCTGGTTCATGTCTGAAAGAAAATGCAAAATGCACTCAATTGTGTAACATTCCGCGACCAACATGTGGCCATCCTTGTGGGAACCATTGCCATGAAGGGGAGTGCCCAGATACCCCCTGTAAATCTCAGGTATATCCATTTGTATATTTATTATTTGTATACTTGAAAGTTATTCATTTAATCCGATCATGGATCACATGGAGTTGTAAACCTCCTGTTTAACGTTGGAATTGATGAATTGTTAGGGTGCTAGTTAGATATATGCAACATAAAAGCTGCTTTGAATGAAAAAGTATAATAATTAGTGTAGAATATTTTCATCTAGTTTTTCTTTTATTATCTATCATATAAGCTAAAATTTTAATTATTTAAAATTTAAATTTATTTTATTGCAATTGAAATTCCTCTTCAATGACATTCCCTCCTTACCTTATGATGGCAGTTTTTTTATCTGTCTGACTTAGTTACTTGCCAGTTTTCCTGCGTGATTGTAGGTTGGACCAAATTTTTTATTTTTTTTTTATTTTTATTTTTCTTAATCAAATAAAATAAACAGTTAAACAATTGTGAAAGTAAAAATCGAAGTGGGATTAATTTTTATGTTTTTTTGTTATTACAGGTCACATTGATATGCCCATGTGGACGGCGATCTGAAACTACTACATGCTACGACAGTATAAATTCTTATCGTCTCATGTCAGTTTCAGTCTTGGCAACTAAAATGCAAGAAATCAAGGAAGGACAATCTGTGAATTTGAATGACGTCCTGGGCAAGAAGTCCAAAAAATAATAAGTATGATTTTTATCTTTATTTTAAAAATATTTTATGAGTTAATATTTACAAGTTTTGTTAATTGTGAATATTTGCTTACAATTTGTTATATAAATTATTAAAATTAATTAAAAATGTGCTGTATTTTTAAAACTGCACATAGGAAGTTTTCAATATATAAAATAACTTTTATCATACACGAGTAAATGAACTATTGCTATACATAGTATAGTTTTACAGATAAATGTTAATAAGTAGTAAGCTATTATAGATATGTGTTTGACAAAAGTGATCGAATTTATTTCACAAATTCTTCTAGCTCATTAGTAAAATTCCTAATACATAAAATTATAGAAAAGAGCCGAAGTTTGTATAAAAAGGGCTTTTGTATAAGGGCTTATATTAAAGTGTTCCCCTCTTACACTCCGAACTTTTATACCTGGAGACTTCTATGTTTTCCTTTATTTGAAGAAGTGATCTTGTTAGGTATTATTTTGCTGAAGGTGAATTTCTAAGATTGTCATTGCTAAATATGGTAGTTGAGTTATACCATATGTGAAGAATGATTGATTGTAGAATGAAATAACAAGATACCACATTGCAACTTTAAATTATTAAAAATTATTTTACAAATTATATACAAATAAATGTAATTATACAGAAATTATTGTAGTAATAAAAATTAATTTAGATGCTATGAGTTGAATACATGTACAGAAGGGGAAGTTCCTTAAAGATAAGTTTAGTTGGGTTTTTTTAGCCTACAGTGTAGAAAATAATCAATCGAAGGCTTGTCTGCCAAACATCAGGATTGAACGCCACATCTTTAAGATAACTCATATTATGTGGTAATAAAAACCTGTAAAATTTCAGCCAGGCAGTAGGAGTTGGTGTCAAAAGCTTTTCACAATAACACTGATTTTTTTTTATTTTTAAATATTGATTGCTGATGGTTGCAGCAATGCAAGTCACCTGCAGGAATATAACATTTATCAACATGTCTAATTTGTTATATATGTATCTAGGCATAAAAACATATTCCAATCAACATTCTTACCGAAATGGAATATTTTAAATATTTAAACAATACTGAACAATCTTTTTAAATTAAACCAAATACAAAATTATTTTTCTTTTATATTTGTCAAATAAATTATATTTATTATAATAAAAAATACACTTGCTTTATTTAACATTAATATTAAACTTTCTTTTCAATGAAATTTCAATCTGTATTTTTTTTTTTTTTTTTTTTTTTTTTAGATTACAGTGTAATGAAGAATGTGCTGTAATTGAAAGAAATAAAAGGTTAGCTCTTGCTCTTCAGATACAGAATCCTGATTTGTCAACCTCGCCTGGACCTCCTAACTACTCCGACTTTCTAAAAGCGGAGGCTAAAAAGAACCCCCTTTTTGTAACAGATGTATATGATAAAATAACAGAGCTTGTGCAATTGGCCAAAGAGGTAAATAATTGCAATTATCTGTGTGTAAAAAATAATTGTATTTTATAATTTAATTATTTATGTTGTTGATCAAATTTTATTGCAGTCAAAACAAAAATGTCGAAGTTATTCCTTTCCTGCAATGAATCGTGATCATCGAAGGGTTGTTCATGAATTAGCTGAATTTTTTGGTTGCGAAACTCAAAGTTATGATGAAGAACCAAAGAAAAGTGTCGTTGTGACAGCTCATAAGTAAGTTTTAATTGGTTTGAATATTGAAAAAAAAATTGTTTTTAGGAAACTTAAATTCTTATTCTGGGAGATATACTACTCTCTTTGGTAATTGTGTACTTTTGGGATTTATTATTTTTTTTTTTTCCAAGATTGATGAATAAAGACTGTCTTTTGATTAAAAAAATTTGTTATGGATAACCTTTTTTTTTTTATTGAAAAAAAAATCATTTTTAATGTATAAAATAAATGTATGTAACAGATAAAAAGATTTCACTTTTCAATCATTGTCAAAACTTTTACTTTCATTAAGTTTTTAATTTTTGATATAAATTACTTTTAATTTTTGTTTTAAACCCAAAGAAGTTTAAAATTTTATTCATTTAAGGGTTTTTTTTTTTCCTTTCCCCAGCAAAAATTTTTTAATTTATGAAACATATTTACTGTAAAAGATTTTTTTTTTTTTGTATATTTAGATTGTGCATATGTTAATCTTTCTTTGTTAAATATTTTTATTACAGAACAAAATGCTGGCTTCCTTTTGTCAGCATAATGACTGTAGTACAAAGAGACATGGGTTTTCGTAAAGGACCTACTCCTGTTATTGTCCCTCGAGAATCTAAAACTTCCTCTGCCAATTCAGCAGCAAATAATCAGAAGAAAAAGATTGACTATTTTGATTATAATGAATAAATGTGTATGTAATTGTTGATAAATTATTGATGGTTCTGACAGCTAAATATTTTAATGAAAAAATTAACTAAAAATATTTTATATCTTGATAAGTGAGATAAAGTTATTTACATCATGCTTTTGAAATGAGATCCTTTTTTATTTTCATTAAATTTTGTAAAAAAATTTGTATAAACTTTTCCAAAAAGATGTACTTCAATCTTATTTAATTCATAAATTTTGTAAAATTTCTGTTGTGCTAATTTCTCATTTTTGAGAAAAAAATGTGTATCACTTCATACATATCTTTTGTAATATAAATATTGAAATGATGATTGTTCTCTTTGAAACTTTGTGTATTCATTTTATTTCTTTCATTGTGTATTTATTAGATTGTCAAAAGTACACTTTGTATAAGCTTAAAAAAATGATATACAATAATTATTTTTCCACAATGAATTTGTTTTATCATATTAACAAATTCAACAGTTTTTCTTTAATAAAAAATATTAAATTTTCTTTTTCATATTTCATGTGCAAAGATTACTTATCTACAAACTATATAGTTCAAATGTGCTTTTTAAACTGAAAGCATACAAGCTAGAATAAAAAAAAATAATAAAACTGCTACTGTTCAATAAATTTGCTTTCATGCAATTCACATTTTTACTGGAATTGATTGGTCCAAAGAAACCCGAGAGATGAAAGTATTTTCACAGAATCTTGAAATATTAGTGCTCATTTTAGAATATAATAAATATAAATTGCATATTTGCCAGTATATGGAAACATTGTTTGGATAAAAATTTATCCAACAAAAGCATTAATATTTCAAATTGGAGCACATATGCTTGAAAATTTAACAATTTTTTATATGTTTAATGTTATAAAATTAAAATCCTTAAATCCATTGTACAGTAATCTCTCTTTAATTCAGCATTTTCTGTAATCCTGTACCAATTGAACCTTCTTCCCCATCCCTTTCGATTCGTTTTATTTGTTGACTTCAACTGCTAGATGGTAGCACAGTGCTGCTTACACTCATCAGTTATTTATATTGTCTACACGGGTTCAGAATGTGCTTAAACATATTAAATATGTACATGTTTTAATCATTTAAATTTTTATCTGCAGTTTTTGTCTTTGATATCCTCCCTGAAAATATTTTTGATATTCCCTTTTGAACTATATAAAACTCAATAATAAAATTATATTGATACCTATGGTTTCAAGCATGCTGTATTATAAAGAAAGGTTACTGTATATGAAACTGCTTATATATGCATTTTTAAAGCAAAATGCATTGATTGAACTGCCATCCATTGCTTAGTTTTGCTTTCTGGGAAATTTCTAGTTGATTAATTGATACTCTGTGCTAGGGAAAAAAAAAATTCTTTTTCAACAGAAAAATAATATCTAGCTAGTAATTTCAACTTTATTTACCAATGTGCATTATAAGTAATTTTTTTAATCAATTACAGGATCGTAAATATTAAATATCTTTTGACTTGTGCAGATAAAATATAAATAAGTTTTTAATTCCATTCGTGCAATTTGATATGCAAATTTACTTGCTTTTAATAGTAAGTGGATTGTGAGGTGTAATTAATGAAAGATTTTAATGTATATTAAAAATAAACATATAATGTATATAACTGTGTAGTTATTTATCTTTGTTATATATAAATGTCTATTGATACTATACATATTGTGGGAAACTGACTATACATATAAATATTATTGAAATGAAAATTTTCATTATAATTTTTTTTTCAAATAATAACCATTAAAAAATGTAAATTATTTTGATATTTTACAAACTTGTTTTCTGTGGAGAGCTGGAGATATGGCAAAATATTAAAGTTATTGGTATTGTTTATAACTAGAGCATATTTCTTATGATATTAAATATTGTTTTCCATTTGAAAATGTTTTTTAGTGTGATATATAAAATTACAAATCTTTCACTTATGTACATTGGCCAAAAAAGAATCCCTCCCGATAGAAATATTTACAGGAAATATGAATTCAATGTCCAATATTAATGCAAAAAATTATTTTTTAATTTAAATTTATCATTTTAAAAAATAAATTAAAAAGATCCATTTCGCTTATTTTTATTTCCATTAATTTTTTTGAAAAGTATTGCTTTTTTCAGTTATAAAAATGGAGTTAGATGAGTTTTGATGCAAATATATATGCTAACCAATAAAATTCAATATAAAAATGTAATTTTTAACTCCATTTTTTATTTAAAATTATTATTGGGTATTTCAAAATAATGAAAAAGTTTTGAGTAAATAAAGTGACGGTGTATTCAAAATAAAAGGTGCTAACCAGAGAGATCATCATCAGTCTATTTTCTAAGCTTGACATATCAATAAGAAAATACATTGCGAAATTTTCCGTTTTAAGTAGTACTATTTTAAAAAAAAACAAGTGAGAGAATAGTTGATTAAATTTCACCTTACTTTTGACTCTAAAGCCATAGAATAATAATAAATAAGCTGAAGATTCTATTTATTAAAATTACCTAATTGTTCTTCTTTTCCATATGTATTCTAAATGCCTTTGTTTTTCAATGTATTATTATTTATTCTAATTCAGTACACATTATTCATGGAGAAAAATTATCTTGACATAAGATTTCTGTATGTCTCTTCAGTTCATTAGAAATAATGAACTTATTTTATAGGAATTTAATTAAAAATCCTTTTCAAATGAAAAACAATGTGCATTTTTAACATAATTAGTTTTTTTTTTTCTTGTTTTGATTTTAATTGTTGAAACTAGTAAAAAATTACAGATATAAAGTTAAATTGAGATATGTTTATAGATTTAAGACATATTTGAATTTTTTTTTCATTTATGGTTATAAATATATCAAAAATATAAATATGAAATTATTATCTAATATCTTGCTGATTAGATTTCAATTGCTTGTTTGAATTGAAAGATCTTGCCATGTATTGCATAGTTCTTATGGCCTATTAGTAACATAAATCATCTTAAGAAAATATTTGAATGATAGCAATTTATAAATCTAATAAAATCTATTTCTTTCTTTTTATTTGTTGCATTTTGTTGTCACTATAACTGTTATCATTTGAATGCAAAAACTAGTGAGATTTTTGCTATTAGAAGAAAAATAGATTTTATTGAATTTCTTATTTATGTGACATCATCAATCACAAAAATTTGTATCTGTGAACTATTTCTGTAGTATTGTTTCTGTTGTTATTTCTCCAGTTTTAATTGGGTGAAATGTGTTAAGGTCATTTGTACTTAATGTGATTTTGTTTTGTTTTTTAAAATGCTTTTAAAGTTGTTAGTATTTGTGCTGTCATGTAAAATTACATTATATCTATCTATCTATCTATATGTATGTATATCAAAGTTTGTGTGTGCCTGTGTTTGCACAGCCGCAATTTACATCCCAATTTCACTTAAGTTGACAAATTCTAATACAAAGTCTAGATCATCTGGAAAAAAAAATTTCAAAATTGAATCTATATTTATTAAAAAATAACCCAATTAAGGATAAATTATGTTTTATTTCAATTGTGACTTTTTGTTCTTTATATATATATAATCAAGAAATCTGGATTGAAAATGTATAATATTTATATTTAACAAAAAAAAAAAAATTACATATCATAAATTATTTTTTTCTTCATTATTAAATTGCGATTCATTATTTGCGTGAAAGCCATTTTTTAATGTGGATTTTTCTTGTTAGAGCTTGAGTATAAATCTTGGAATGATATTTTCAAAACGTAGTTTTTAAATGGATTTCAAAAAGGAACCAATTTCTATGAAAACCTGTGCTGTGTATATTAAAAGGGGTCCTCTCCACATTGCATTGCCCTGGGCCAGTGTGTTATTCTGACGACCTGATTGAATATGCATTGTGATTTATTTACTGTATGCTGTTCATTTCATTTTTGTCCAAATGCTATATTCATGTAACATTTGTCATTTTAATTGTGTGTGTACGTATAATTGGAAGGGTGGCCAATAAGTAAAATATTTTGTGATTAGATCTCAATTAGGAATTTATATGAAAATGTTAATATTTCAATTGTATTATGCATGATTTGACTTGGATTATTATCGACTTTATAAATACAGGGTTAAATGTATTTAAGTAATGTTTTTTAATCTTTTATGATTAAAAAAATATTTTTAATATAAAAACTTACTGCAATCAAATATTTCTGGAACTTTTTATATAAATAACTTAGAAACTGTTTTTTTTTTTAATATAATGTGATTTTGAACTCTTGTAACTCAATGTGTTTTGAAAATATATTAATCATAAGGAGTATCCAATTTTTTTATGTTCAAATTAATGTGAATTCAGATATTTTTAAAATTAAACATTGTTCTGTGCTTTCTGATTTCTATGTGGATAATTCATTATTTGTATTAGTATATATCTGAAATATAAATGCTAACAAAGAGGAAACCTTTAAATGAATCTAACTATGGTGATTTTTGAGATCTACTCTTGCATGAAAATTAATTGTAAATAAAAACAAGCATTGGTCACCCTTCCCATAGATAATTCTTGTAAATAAGATGTATATGCATTTCTAATATAAATATTCAGTGGTTTGTCATCATAATGAATAATCATGTTTACATATTTTTTGATGGGACATAAAGTAATACACAAAATCTTTCTGAATTTTATTAAATTTAATGTAAGATGATCCATCAACAAAATTATCAAAATAATTTTAATTATACTCAATATTATAGTAGTTATTAAAATTACTTGTATAATTTTTCTTAGGGGAAAAAAATTTGTATACTTGATACATCAAATTTATTTAAGCTATTTATTTTCTTATATTGGTAATTAAATGCATTAATTTCATATATATTTCTCTTATCCCCCTCCTACATGTGATATGTCCTATTTGTAATTCATTATTAAAAATTATATGTTGATTTAAAAACATTTCTTGAAATATATCTGTAATAATTTAAGCTTTTTTATTAAAATGTGGAATATTTTAATTTTTACACAAAGGAACTATTTTAAGATTTTATGTAAATAATTTACTGTCTGTTTTATGTTTTATTAAAATTTTGTTTGGTTCAGTTTGAAATTCTAATTGTTATATTTTGAATAAAACAACCACTTTTATGTTCAAGAAAGTGTGGAGCTTACCAATAAGTAGTATGAAAAACTTCAATATGTTATTGTTTAGTTTGGTTGTTACAAGTTTAGATAAACTATCAATTATTATCTTCCAGAAAAATGGAAATTTAGTACAATGAGCAAGGAAAAATTAAAATATTACTTGTCTTGCTTCCCATTTAAAATAAATTCAATCTATCATGAACAAAAATAGGATATAACTGACTTCAGAACTCAAGTTTATATTCTAAGTAACATATTTCATGACTTTACCAACTATACTTTTTTAAATTCTTGTTAACTTAGAATAAAATCAATATTAAATTCATATCGGTTAAATTAATATGTTGATTTGTTATTGATAAAGAAATGCATAGTACTTTTATACTTAATACTTTTTTTCGTAAAAAGTAACAGCAAACACATCTGTTTTGAAATTAAAGGTGTTCTTTCTTCAAATATTATTGCATGGCTAATCTAAATTAACATTGAAACCATTGTGATTTAGTTGAGATTTCCAGTCAAGTAAATTGTTTATTTATCATTTTTTTTTTTTTTTTTTTAATTTTTTTTAAAAATCTTATTTGAGATTGTTTTATAATTCAGAAGTATATTCAGTATAAAGAATAATTAAAACTATATTCAGAAGTAATTTGTTTTACATAAAACCAGGATGGTCCATAATTATGTTTTAAAAATATGAGAGAGCATTTTTTTCTTATAAATTTGAATTCAGGCTTTTGAATAGTAGGGCACTTAAGTATTAACTCTCACCTTTTGGCACATTTTATTTCTGGAAAAAATGTGTTGAAATAAAATGCATTATCAGGTATTAACTATCAAAATATGTTCATAAATGCGGAAATTAAAATTAACTTGGGGTAGAGAAAAAAAATTTATAAAATTAAAAAATCCACATCTACAAAATTATTCTCAAAAGCACTTACTAAACCATGTGGTTTTATTAATTCCTGGTAATGAGGCAGCTTTCCATTTTTGACTTGCTTTTGTCAACAGTAGCGAGTGAGTTTAATACTTAAGTGCCAAGATTATGTAGGGCAGTGTTATTGTATACTGATAATATTGTAGTGACAGTGGAAACTCTGTTAGGAATATCAATATGTGTGCTATTTATTCTAACATTTTGTTATGCTCAACATTTTACTAATGAAATGCTCATTCAAGTTTTAACACTGATTCTGTCTGTTTGTTTATTTGATAACCTTGTATGTATATTTTCATTTCTTTGACCCAGTGATTATTGATATGTAAATGAATCGATGTAATTTAGTAGTTTAATGATTATTCCATTAAAAGTTATTTACATTTTGAAGAAAATTTCGTTAATATGGAAGTATTCTATCTTTTCGAGAATGATTCTATGAATATTTTACATTTCAGAATACTATTACAGCTGTATGTTCCAAGAACTAGATTCTGGTGTTGTCTAAAATATTTTTTGTATGTGTATTTATTGTGATAAATATATATTGTTACTGTAATAAATGTGTCATAATTTAATATGAGTGGTTTTTTTTAAGTGTGGTGTATCATTTATATTGTTTTTATTATTGTAAAATCTTCGACATCAGCCAAGGAATGCACGCAATCAATTATATTGAAATATGTAGTACAATGGCTGTAGATTGCAATAGTAGAATAGTAGGTAGGCAATTGTAGATTTAATGAAGAGCTTAACTTTTTATTGGGGTTCAAAACTTTGAATATTAAATAGCATTTTCGCTTAATTAAAACATGAGATTTTTGCTCATTTTTAAACTACTGTGTCAAAGAGTAAGACCAGTTTTCAATTTAAATTTTCCTGATTTAAATTGAAAATTGGTCTTACTTTTTGGTCACAGTAGTATACCTATTTAATAAAAACAGCCTGAAGCCTGTGATACCACAGGCCAGAGTGCTAGCCATCAATCTTTTTTAGACAATCGATGTCTTTTTGGACAATCTCGCCAATCAGCAAATCCTTGATATTTTGACTAACCTTCTGCTTTTCCTTCCGATCATAACTTTATTATCAATTTTATTATCTCTTTTCCTACTGCTAACATATTTAATAGTCGTAATGTTTCTACTAACTGGGCTACATTCACCCATTTTGATAATAGTACTTTTTTTTAAGATGTACTCTCCCTCAACAACTGGATAACGAAGTTATACTACTGTGCCCAAAAAAGTAAGACTAATTATTATTTTTTTTTTCAAAAACTCTTTATTTATTCCTCCTAATTTATTTCATCGACTTCAAAGTAATCCCCTCGGACACAATGCACTCATGCTAACTTTTTCCCAATCCTCAATGCATGCTAAAAAGTCATCGGCAGGGATGGCCTTCAAAGCGCGCGGCGATTCACGTAGAATCTCTTCAGTCGACTCAAAATGGTGTCCCCAGAGTGGTCTTTTGAGCTTAGGGAATAGCTAGAAGTCGCACGGCGTGAATACGGTGTTTGTGGAACGATACGAGTTTCATTTTTGGCGAAAAAGTCACGAAGAATCAATGCAGTTTGAGCTGGTGCATTCAGTGTTTTCGGTACCAATCGAGACTTGACGCGTTTGAGTCCCAAAATGGAATTGACCGATCCTTTTGAAATTTCAACATCATCAGCAAGGTCTCTAATTGTAAATCGACGGTATGCAAGCACCCAATCTTTAATTTTTTGGACGTGAACTTCGTCGGTTGAGTTTGATGGTCATCCAGAGCGCCCTTCGCCTTCTTTGAGCTGTTTATACCACTTCCAAACATTCCTTTCCGATATAGGAATGCTCACCGAATGCCTTCTGCAACATGCTATACGTTTCCGAAAACAAAATTGAATGCAAGTTCTTTGCTCGATGAATTCAGACATTTCAAAAATCGCCGGAATCAGTTTTGGCTTCTCACAAAGCCAAGCGTAACTCAAACACTAATGAATATTTTGACGTTAAATTTCAGACAGATGTCAAGGACAGTGGCAGCAATCTAAAAAAAAAAAAAAAAAATTTAAATCCATAAGCCTCGGGAATTTACATTGATTATTGGTTTTTACTGTGTGGACACAATAGTATTTTTTAACAAATGCCATTGTTAATTCTTACAATACTTCCAAACTTGTTACTACTACTAACACTAACTTCTTATTATCCTCAATTAAATCTCTCATTGTAATAAGCTTATAAAAATATTAGCAAATTTTTAGGGACCCTACTAGTAAGCATTTATATAAGGTGGTTCAAACTCAACTTCGAAATGAAATTTCTTTAAGTAGGATTCTTGGAATTATCTTCAAACTGATAAAAAAAAAAAATAAAGCTGATGGCTCCATCTGGAGGATTGCAAAGAATTTAAAGAACAAAAATTGACAGCGTTTCTAACCAAAATTCTCTTTCCGCTAACATTTTGCTGATAACATTCAGGACAATTTATTGAAAATAATATTTCAAATCCTGTTACCTCACTTACTGTGGATAATACCAATAACAATTTTAACAATATGAGCTATAATCCTATAATTTCTCACGATAAATTTTCCATTGATAATAATTAAATTTCTTCATTGAATACCAATAAGATTCAAAAAATTTATTTTTTAAATTATTAAAAAATTAAATTTAAAATTTATTTTTAAATTATTCTTTGTGTTTGTAATATTATTGACTATATAATTTTTCTTGGACACTATTCCAATTAAATAGGGCAAAGATCTAACAAGGCCAGTAAACTATTTATCTATTCCCTACGTTCGTCTCTTAGTAAAATTGCAGAAAAAGCTATTTTTAAATTATATAAAAAACATATGCAAAGAAAAAAAAATTCAAATTCATCAATAATTTGGCTTTACCGGTAAACTATCTACTTCTTCTTAATTTAATTGAAACTGTCTCTATTAACGTTCCAAAAAATTATGATATTGCGGCCTTGGTGTGAGTAGGTTTGGATTAAAGATCTTAACTATACACTGAAGTGACAAAAGTCATGGGATATCAATATGCAAATTTTCAGATGGCAGTAGCATCGCGTAGAACAGGTATAAATGCGCAGTGCTTTCGCAGAGCTTTCATTTCTGTTCAAGTTATTCATGTGAAGAGGTTTTGACGTGATGATGACCGCACGACGGGAATTAACAGACTTTGAACGCGGAATGTTAGTTGGAGCTAGACGCATGGGTCATGCCATTTCGGAAATCGTTAGGGAATTCAACACAGATCCACTGTGTCAAGAGTGTGCCGAGAGTATGAAATTTCAGGCATAACATCCCACCATGGACAGCGCAGTGGTCGACCGCCTGCACTTAACGACCGAGACGGGCGACGTTTGCAAAGAGTCGTAAATTCTAACAGACAAGCAACACTGCATCAAATAACCGCAGAAATGATTGTGGGACGTACAAAGGGACTTGTCTGTTAGAACTGTGCGGAGAAATTTGGCTTTCTTGGGCTATTCCAGCAGAATACCGACTCGAGTGCCTTTACTGACAAAACGACATCGCTTGCAGCGACTCGTGGGCACGTGAGCATATCGGTTGGTCCCTAGATGAATGGAAAACCGTGACCTGGTCCGATGAGTCACGATTTCAGTTGGTAAGAGCTGATGGTAGGGTTCGAGTGTGGCGCAGACCCCACGAAGCCATGGACCCAAACTGTCAGCAAGGCACTGTTCAAGCTGATGGTGGCTCCGTAATGGTGTGGGCTGTTTTTCATGGCATGGACTTGGTCCTCTGGTGCGACTGGACCGAACATTGACTGGAAATGCTTATATTCAGCTACTTGGAGATCACTTGCAGCCATTCATGGACTTCATGTACCCAAACAACGATGGGATTTTTTTATGGATGACAATGCGCCATGTCACCGGGCCACAACTGTTCGCGATTGGTTTGAAGAACATTCTGGACAATTTCAACGAATACTTCGCCGGGCGAAAGGAGGGGCCGACACGATATTAAGAGGTATCCCATGACTTTTGTCACTTCAGTGTAAACTCATCTTTTATAACTTCCCCCTCTTTTTAAATGAAAATTTATTATCTTTCTGTCAGAAAATTTGTTGTTTAGGTCTATAGTAAAGACTTCATATATCAGGATGAGGGTTCCTCAGGGCTCATTACTTGACCCATTCTTATATATAATATATTTATAAATGACAAATTCGGAACATTAACGTCATTCTTTATGCAGATGGTACTGTTCTACTCTGCCAAGCTAAGAAGTCATAATATTTTGGACATATCCTACAAAATTATACTTTGATCATGTGGTTGGTTCGTTGGAAATTACTATAAATGTTGATAAAACTGTTGTTTTGTCAACATTTATAGTTGACCTTTGTTTGTTTACATGTAAAAGTTGTTATAATAACCTAATATGTTGTTATTTTTTACATGTAAAATTAAATATAATAACCCTAATATAACTATCTTTAATAACTCGATTAACTAGTCAAATGAAATATAATATTTTGGTGTAATACTTAACAAAATTATATTATCTGATATTATTTAATTATATAATATTGACTATCATATTATCTATAACCCCTATATTGACACTCTTCGTATTAATTTCAATAAAACTCTTCGTTTGTTTTACACATTTATGTCAGAATTTCAGAACATTCAAATTTTCATTTAAAAAAACAAAAACAAAAAAAAAAAAAAAAAACTAAGCCAAGTCAAGTTTGGGGCTCTGCAGCTTATACTTGCATGCTATCTATTCAAAATCTTGAAAATAAATGAGTGATTACCAAACACTTTGATACTTCAGAGAAATGTTGGCGTTAGTTATTCTTTACACCTTCCTAGTATTACGCAATTTATTTAAAATATTTCTTAAAATTTTATAGCTCTGTCCATCATATAGATAATGCTGTTTTAATTTCTCTTTCCACTTTATGATATTTCCCTCTTTTGAAAACAGGAAAAAGGCCTCGTGTACTTAATATCATGAATCAAGACTCGCAGTAATTTTTCCATTTTTGAGGTACCATCTGACTAATAGAAGAATAAGATAGATAATAACTGATAACTGACTAATAGAAGAATAATAATAGGCTGAAGGCATATTACATTTTCATTGGGCTCTTTTAAGACCTTTCCTCTTTTGTTGGTTAAAGATTGTTCTTTGGTTTTATTATAGTATTAAATGCTGCTTTCGTTTTTTTTTTTTTTTTTTATTTTGCTTCCTATTAATTTTAACTTAATTTAATTAATTTCGTTTAGTTTTGTTTATTCAAATTTTTTTTTGCATTTAAATTTAATGGGTATAGTCCGAAGGCCATTCACCCAACTAGGCCCCAAGGCCAACCCAACAAGCTTCTATTTCGTCACCTCATAACTATCAACGATTTTTAAATAGAACAAAAAAAAAAATTATTCTAAATTCTTTCCGTTCGTTTAATCTCGTTCCCAAACGATAATTTATTTTCGTAAAATCTTGATTCTTTTAAAATGGTGAATAATGAGGAACGTCGTATTGCTGCTATTATTAATGGAAATCTATATAAGAAGTTAAAAGATTATAAAAATGGTTTGCCGCTTAGTAATTAATATACAGCGATACCATTCAAGGTGAGTTTTTATTCAATTTTAAAATGAATTTTAAATTATAAACCATTACGAAATTTTTTTTTTTTTACATTATAAATTTATTGATATTTCTTACATTTAAAAATGAAGATGGCAATTCTTGATTATAAAATATGTATTTATTAAATTGAAAACTTTTACAAAAGTTTGTAATTTTACTGCATTATTTTTAGTCATATTATTTCTCTCTCTCTTTCTCAAAAAGTAAAAAGAATATACAAAAGATTCAAAAATTTAAAATAAAAAAATATATACGCTTCTATATAATATAATTTTCATCATTATCTACACAACAAATTCATGGATAATTGTAAAATTGATGTACAGAATTGTAGAAGTGGTGTAATTGCAGAAATTTTATTTAGAACATGTTTCATTCTAAAAAAATTTTGTATTTTAAAAATACTTTTTAATTTAAGCATTTTTATTTTAATAGAATAGAAAAGAAACCATAGAGCGATTTGTAGTGAATAGAAGAGGAACTCACCGAAAAGGCGCCGAGAAAATGCTGATTTTTATGACTATTACATAGAGAGAAAGAGACTTTTAATCGAAAATGTAAGTTTCATTCGAAAAAATTTGTTCAGGATTATAAAATGTGAATTTTGGGTCAATTAAAAGTAAAATTTTTGCAAGAGTTTATTATTTTACTATATTATTTTTAATCATATTATCTCTCTCTCTCTCAAAAAAGAATAATCAAAAGATTAAAAAAATTTAAAAATAAAAGAAATAGCTTTTATATAAATATAATTTTTATCGTTATCAACATAGAGATAAATTTATGGATATTTGCAAAATTGATGTACATAATTGTAAAAGTGGTGTAACTGTAGAAATTTCTTTATTGAAGAAATACCTCTTGATTTAAACATCCATTTTAATTTAGACGGAAACCATATAGATAATAGAATAAAAATAGAAATCTTAGAGAAATTTATCGGAAATAGAAGCAGTGGAACTGTCCGAAAAGAGAACATAATGATCTATGTGTGATTATTACCAAGATCAAAAGAGATCTTTGATCAAAAATGTAAGTTTCATTCAAAAATATTTTCATTAAGTTATATATAAACAGCACAATTTAATCTCTTTATATACAGTAGCTCCCAAAACTGTCCGCACACTTACGAATTTCAATGAAAACTCTATTCATTGATAAAAATTAGGGGCATTTTCTAATAATAGATGTAGCTTTTTTAACGGAACCACATTAAATATTTTAAGAACGTTTTGAAACATTCATTTTATTTAAAATACAATAATTAAAAAGTTTTCTTACAAAAACCTCCTCACACTTATAAAAGATCTCTATATATATTAGTAAATATTTGTATTTACTAATATATGGAAGATATTAGTTAATGGTCAATTGGAGTACCTAATAGGATAGCTCGAGTATCCACAATAGCTTTTAAAACCTCGACATAGAATTCATTGTTTATTTATTTTTTTTTGTAATTTCTGCATCAATATGCCTCTATTCTTCTTCTAATACAGACTTTAGTTTGATTTTTGCTTTAATGTCTTTTTTTATATTCTAACTTTCTCTTAACAGTTCTCTTCGTGTCCGGAAAACAAAAAAAAAATGCCTTCAATGAAGAACTGGCAACTGGCGTACCGATTACGGAGTATCAATGGGAATAGACCTTCAGCTCCTCATCTTATTTCACATAAAATTTACGATTTTTAGTTGGCTGCTTAATGTAAAAACACGTTTTTTGAGTTAATCAATCTAAAAAGTAAAAAATAATTGTTAACATAAGAATAAATGACTGACGAGGAAATGAATGTCTCTGTTCTAAAAGTGTGGGTGCTCAATATCAATCGTTATAATTTTTCGCTAGTTTCATTCCGAAATGCAGAGTTAGTTTTAAAATGTCATACAAAGCACACCACGCTTTTAGAACAGTGACATTCATTTTCTCGTCAGCCATTTTATTCTATGTTCACAATTATTTTTTACTTTTTAGTTTGATTAACTCTAAAAGCGTGTTTTTTTTAGTTTTTTTAGGCTCTTAATTTATTTTTACTTTTTAGTTTGATTAACTCTAAAAATGTGTGTTTTTTTTTTTTAGTTTTTTTAAACTATTAATTTATTTTTTACTTTTTAGTTTGATTAACTCTAAAAAGCATGTTTTTTAGTGTTTTTAAACTATAATATTTAAATGAGGTCCCGGTACGAAGGACTGGTTCTTACAATAATTTAATTGTGAGTAAAACAAAGGCTAAATGCGAATATGTCGAGCCAGCCAGGATTCGAACAGGGAATCTCCTGATCAGGCGCGTTATCCGTTGTGCCGCTGTCCCACGTAGGTTTGAATATCTGAAAGATGTCTGTAAATGTTTCTTTGCAGCTTTTATAGTGTGTATGAGGAGAAGCAGATCTCCAAGAGAAAGATTATGCGCCGATCAAGATAATTTTCAAAGGCTGTGTGTTTTAATCACTAATCCTGGCGATCCTAATCATGATGAGATAATAAGCTTATCAAAATATTTTAGTGTCGTCGGTCCTTGATAAGTCTACAACGTTTAAGTTAAATCGGAGCACTTAAAGTAGGGGGCAAAAGTCAAGCCCAAAGAGTCAGTTACATACATACATGCATACAAACAAACAAACAAACATACAGGTGAAACTAATAAAAGCGTATTAATAAAGTTTCTAAAAATTTTTTTAAAATGGTAAAAAGAAGTTGACTTTAAATTGTAAGCATTCAACAAGAGTTTACATATTCTACACTTTGTAAAACTTGCACACAACTTAAAGAGATTTTTATATAACTTTTTTTTTTTCTAATGTAGCAGTCAGTACTAGACAGTTATCTTTATGTCATAAGTAAGTGCTGTCCTGTTACTCGTTTAGCACTACACAAGGGGCACGTGCAGCTTGAAGATATGCTACGGACGCGAGTAACACTACCCCCACAACGCTCTACAATCTTATTGGACCGGGACCTACAGTTTTAAGTGGATTCGAACCACTATAAACATCCATGACACCGCCGGAGCTGGAACCCGAAACCATCTTTTTGTGTAGCAATAATCTTTTTTTTGCTGTATCTCTCATAGTTTCTTAACTATAACCTCTCCAAAACCTTGCGGGAGTTAAAAAATAAGAGAAGCTTCCGCAATCCTCGAATCTTGTTAAAATAAAATAGTACTATAGGAATTTCATGTGATTTATAAGTTGTCCGTGCTTTTCTTCATATTCTTCGTAGCTTTATGTTATATTTATGATCGACTGTTTAAGACATCAGTTCGATGTAGACCCTAAATCGTTTGCTTGTCTGAAGGTTATTCCGATTCTTTGACCTTCTCAAAACTTTTGAAAGAACAATGTCATATTTATTGATTGCAGATGTTCCAGCTAAGGCGATCCAAAGAATTTTGAAGTAGGAAGCAGTTCCCAAAGGGCCCATGGAACTTCTTCCTGTATCCATAAATTTATGTTTCTTTACTGCCATCGGAAAATTATTTGTTCTTCAACACAAAGAATTCGAAAATTCAAATAGGTTAGTTTATCACCCGCTTGGGATTTTTAGTAAAATTTCAAATGTTAGTGAAGTGCATAAGTTGAACACGAAATTCATTGATATGCTCAACAACAAAAATAAATAAAAACAAAAGTTTATGAAGTTAAAATAGAATTTTTGTTAAAAAATTTAATGTAATTTCCATTTGGAGATTTATGTATGTACAGGATGATTATAATTAAATTCCCACTTTCAAAATGGTGTAAAAAAAAACCACTCGTCAGAGTTTAAATTTGAATTGAAGATACTTGAAGAAGCGGGAAACGATATGACATTAAAAAAAAAAAAAAATGTCCCACCGTTTTTTTTTCCATCCAATTTGATATGACATTGCCGTGGCGGATGGGATTTCCACTAACAGTGTCACAACTGTTGAATGACTTGGAAGTCATTTTTTCCGTCAAAAAACCAAAACAATCAAGAATATTGAACACTAATGGGTTCAAATGTCACAAGTACGTTGTAATTTCGATTCAAAATATAGCTAGCAGCCGAATTCACTTTCTTTCTCTTACAGCGCCATCTATTAATACACTTTGGAACTTTTTTTTTGCCGTACCATTTCCCCTTCTTCAAGTACCTTCAGTTCAAATTTGAACCCATTGTGACTAGTGGTTCTTATTTTACAGCATTTTAAAAGTGAAACTTTAATTATTATCACCCTGTATATGATCTCTTTATGCAACAGTAAAATATCCAAAGTTGTTTTTAGTAAATTTTCAATTTTTTTCTGTTATATATTATGTTAAAATACCGGCTATTTGATTATATAACCTGCTAAGAATATTAAATTAAATCAAACTTTAAACTGTTATGGTTTTTCTATGATTTTATCATAGCTTTGTTTGTATGAATATCATTTAAAAAAATCGAATACATATAAAATTAACGGCAAAAATAATTTTATTAAGTAGCTAAATATTGGGAATTGAGGGGCAGAGTGACTATCTCTTGGTGTCACAGGCTTCCGGCGCGAGTCCCGGTGGGGCCATGAATGTTTGTAGTGCTCCGGAATCCACTTTAAACCGTATGTCCCTGTCTAATATGACTGTAGAGCGTAGGGCGTCGGACTGACAACTCTGCTCAGTAAAAAGATAACATCTCATGTCTCGGTATCTGCCAGTAGGTAGATGGCGCTTGGCCCACCATGGGGCTTTTGCGCCAATGAAGAAGATAAAAAAAATTTCTTAATAAAATAAAATTTATTTTAAAAAGAAAAATTCTTACAAAAATTCTTCTTACAAATAACTAATTAAATTACATAATTACTTATTTAAATTTTCTTACTTCTTACAAATAGTTTTAAAATCAAAGATATTCAAAAAAAAAAAAAAATGGAAACATGTAAGTAGACATTTTTTCTATAGTTATCAAATTTTATAACAATACATAATAATAAATATACAACCTTCAAAAATTTTTTAAATTGTGCATAAAAATAATGCCATATTAAATAAATAGTGCCATACTTAATTAATAATACCATTAAAATAATGTTATAATTAATTATTTTGTAAGTTATAATTAAAAAAAATAGTTATTATAAATAGTGTCTTTGCTACAGAGTTTAGTTAAAATTATCTTGATGAAGCAGTCTATGTATACTATTTTGTTGTTGTCTCGCCTACAAATCCACATAATTACACAAATTTGGACCGAAATTTTCAAAAATATGTTTTATTTGACACATGAAGAACTTAAAACTAAAATTTGTAACGTAAATAAGTTGTTGAATTTATTAATTAAAAAATTATATAAATTAATAATCGGACAACAAATATAACACTCTGCGATTATCAATTACAATTAATTCATGTTGCCATGGTTACTAATTCATTAATTGTAACCATGGCAACTATCTTAAAATAATGGAGGGGTTGTACACATTTTTTACTTTTAATGTGTCGGGAAAAATAATTAATTAAAATAATTTAATTAATTAAATTTTGGCTCATGTCCAAATTCAAAAATATTTTTTATTTACTTTCTTAAATGATAAAACAATAAAATTTGCGCTGAAGGTACATGCTTGAATTGTACTATATTTTTTTCATATATTTAATATTTATCAATAATGATTATAACTGTTTTCTTAAAGAAACCCCAAATTATATATATAGTTGTTGTTCTAATGCAGCTGGCAATGAAGATTTAGTTTTTTGTCGCTCTACGGTCGTCTTGTGCACATTTTAGGCTAAACAGACCGGCACCTACAGTTTAAAGTGGATTCCGAACCCCTACAAACATCCATGGCACCGCCGGGAATCGAACCCGAAACCTGTGGTACCGAGCGACAGCGCGCTAGCCACTCGGTCATCCAGGCCCTGGCAATACAGAGATAGTTAATCTTTTTTTTTTTTGCCATAAGCAAGGCCTGCACCGCTGTTACTTATTTAGCTCTACCCCCGCTACGTGTAGCTTGAAGATATGTTACCGACGTGAGAAATAACTACCCCACAATGCTCTACGATCCTATTAGAGCGGGATCAACGGTTTAAAGTGGATTCCGAACCGCTACAAACATCCATGGCACCGCCGGGGCTCGAACCCGAAATCTGTGGTACCGAGCGCCAGAGAGCTAGCCACTCGGCCATCGGAGCCAGAAGGAAAAGGGATATATATTAATCCTGGCAACTGGCGTACCGATTACGGAGTACGAGTGGAGTTAGACCCCTTAACCTCCTCGTTTTAATTCATATATAAAATTTACGATTATTAATAGGCTGCTTAATGTTAGTATATGGTAAAAAAAAAAAAAAAAAAATTCTAAAAATTTAAAAATGGTACTCTAAAAATTAAAAAGTACTAAAAAATAAATAAAATTAAGATAAAAAATTAAAAAGTTAACTTTAAAAAATTAAAAGAATTTAAATTAAATACTCGGTAAAATTAGGGACCAGTTGTCGATGCCATAAAAATCTTGTATAAGATTATAATTTTAAGATTGCTGAACGTGTAGGCTGTAGCGTTGAATCTGCAAGGTAAAAGCATTATAATACCCCCTCCTCCAAAAACAAAAGGCTGTTCTCAAAATCAAAGTTTTGGTATTTTATTTTGGTTTTATATATATATTTTTCCATTTTTTGATAATTTTTGTTTAAGCCTTTTATTTTACAATAACAAAAGGGGTAAAAAATATAAAAATTAACTTAATTGTGGTCACTAGTCGGTAAAAAAAATTAAGGTAGCTGAATAGCGAATGGAACTGGGCTTAGATTTGAATCTTCGAACTTGAGGTTAGAGATCCGTTTCTTTACCCCCTGCGACAGTTCGTCTTATTTAATGAAAGGCCGCAAAAATAATTATTCCATGTTTTGAAAAAGTTAAAAAATTAGTTAATTAACTCAAAACAGTTGTAAAAAATCATCCAAAGATCTATATCATTAATAAACATAAATATCGGATTTTGCCTAATATAATCCATAAAAATTAGTAGAATTATTTTAAATATAGATTGCCAATATTATTCTAATGTATTTCAATAATTGTAAGAGAACTACAAATTCAAGAGCTATGTTTCTAAATCGAGTTTTTGTGCAATTACATGATTCTTCTACATCAACAAAAAATCAAAGGGTTTTTAGTACTTTTTTTTTTTTTTATAATTGAAGGGCGAGTTGTCATAAGTCAAAGAGCAACCTGTATTTCAGGTTATTCCTATATGGGTCATGGACCCCTACCATCAACACAGTCATTTAAACCTCATCTCGAATTTTGCTGAAATTTGACACAAAAGATTGCCTAGGGATATATGAGAAAAAAATCTAGAAATCTACACAGCCGTTTTAGAAATACAGCTCCTAAAAGTTATCGAAGGCATATAAGGTTTCTTAACATCTCTCTAATTAAAATAAATAGATGATATTTTATATGGTCTTTCTCATGATATATAACACAAAATAAAAGGTGTTTTTTTCAAAGAAAATTTTTAATTTTTTAATCAAATAATTTTTTTTTAAATATAGTTTTTAAAAAATTTTGAAAGCATTTCATAATTTAATTTGAAACTGGTTAATTGACACTGATTAAATTACAGTATTATTAATTAATTAATTTAATTATCATTATTACCATTACAATTATTATTACATTATTATTAATTAATTTAATTAATTATTATTATTACTATTACAATTGTTATTACTATTATTACAATTAATAGAGAGTTTTTGCATACCGTATTTTGGACGTCCGTTAGCTTTTTTCTCCCCAGCGCGCATGTTCATAGGAATTTGCGCAATCTGTAATAATGTTTCCTATGAGCATGCGCGTTAGGGAAAAAGCTAACGGACGTCCAAAATACGGTAAAAAACTCTCTATTATTACGTTATTATTATTATTAATTTAATTAATTATTAAATTATTAATTGACATTGTGGTGACATTGGGAAAAATGTACGTTTTTTTTTTTTTTTTTAATCCTACTTAGATGTCATTTTTTTTAAATATACCTTCAAAATCTTTTTTAAAAACTTCAGAAATATCTTTATACAATTTCAAAAAATTCAGAGTGAGATAATATTTGAAAAATAAAAAAAAAAAAAAATTTCAACATTCTGCAATGCAATTAGATTGTGGTTCACAGACAACGAAGTAGATTTTTTTTTTTTTTGAAGAAATATTACATCCAATTTTTTTCAGCAAAATCATAGCTTTTTTCCGTATTAGTCCAAGAACTGGGGCCTAAAGGCCGAGAGTGGTCCGTTCTGGCGCTCGGTACCACAGGTTTCGGACTCGAGTCCCGGCGGTGGCATGGATGTTTGTAGTGGTTCGGAATCCACTTTAAACCGTAGGCCCTGGTCTAATAGGATCGTAGAGTGTTGCGGGGGCATTGTTACTCCGCGTCCGTAGCTTATCTTCAAGCTACATGTACTCCCTGGAGAGTGATAAGTGAATAATGTCGGTGCAGCCTTGCTTATGGCATAAAAGATAACTGTCTAAGTATTTTCCAGCTGCATGGAAAAAATAGTTCAAGAATTAATGTAAATGGATTTGTCAGGGTGTTATTTGTGTGTGTATTTTTGCGTGAATGTTTTAATAAGAGTACTGAGATAAAATGTCTTTTTCAATGCAATGCGTATATGCATTTTGTAGAAACATCACAATTTTTTTATTAAGTACTCACATAGCAAGTCCCGTTTGACAAAATTCTATTCGATTCAAAGTATTTGCGCCCTATACAATCTAGTTTTTGGTGGACCGCGTGTCCAACAGGAAGACACCGACAGAAATGACAATAAAATTTCGGAGGATATTCAGGAAAAATTGCAAATTATTTTCGTGTTGTATTGCAAAAATTGCAAATCGTTTTCCTGTAGATACACAATAAGCAGCCTGACTATATCGATTATCGACACTGTTTAAATCGTTATCGAGTTTTAGTTTTCGTTTCTGGATTTTCTAGACCCCCGAAATAAATTTAATAAAACTATCCGCATCTTATATCCTCTAATCTGTAGAAACTCTAATCTGTCGCTACATAACAAAATGCTTATTTACATATATTACATGATTACTTATGCAAGTCCAGTTTGAGGCTCCGCAGTAAAAGTAACTTGGACATCATCCAAAGACTTGAAAACAAAAATCCTTCCGGTGATCACCACTCACCTTGCTACTTCTGGAATCAGGATATTAGACAATCGCTTCACTTCCCAAATATTCGCCAATTTATACTTAAAATTTCTACAATAATCTTCCTCACACTTGCAATTTCGGTTTTAAATTCTCTTCCTATGTATGATGATATTTCTTTGTTCAAAAACAGAAAAGGCCGCTTACTGTTCTTAACGTGTAATCCGTTGTTTTTCCCCTCATTCCCCTCGTTGTTTTTCCCTCGGCCGCTAGCAACGGTGCTTCACGCTTCACTGCAATGATTTTCTTAAATGATTTTTAATTTTGAATGTTTTATTTAAATTTTATTTTTAACGAAAATTCAGAAAAAAAATATGGGTAAATAATCAATATAGACTGTAATTATAATAAAATAACCAAATATGGACTGTTTCTAAGCGATTGAGATATTTTTTTTTTCCTTTTAAATGTGAAAATCAGTGGATTTATTTTCCCAAACGCAGTCAAAGAAAGCTGAAAAGATGGGCACCTCTGGTTTAGAATTTTCTAAACCAGAGATAGCCGACAAATGATCTTGCTGGCCACTTTGGAGATGCATCATAAATCGGCGTGCTGCGTATAAAATTATATATCCCCATATTAGATTTAGACCCCCTATAAGCATTTTTTGGAGTGAAAAATGGAAACATATAATTAGTTATTATTTTTGAGTTTACTATTATTCTTATATGTAAACATAGATATTATAATAATAATAATGACACTAAACCCCATTCTAAAAGAAATATATAACACTAAAAAGTGAAATATGAAAAATATATAAATATAAACGAAATATAAAAATTGCATAAATATAAATAAATAAAAATTTATAAATATACACTCAAGAGCAAAAACATTATGACCACCCCTACATTTTGCAATGAACTCGCCTGGATGACGTGGAAGGCACGTGATCAGGTGGAAGTGATATTTAACTGCTGCTGGAGAGTCTGAAGAATCATTCTTTCACTTACTTCTGTGTGTGATGGGAAAGGCTGCGGATCTAAGCGACTTTGATAGAGGGGGCAGATTGTAAGGGCTCGAAGTCTCGGAACAAGTATTTCCGAAACTGCACGACTCGTGGGTTGTTCGCGATCTACAGTTGTTAGTACTTATGCAAAGTGGATGAATGACGGTGAAACCAGCAGTAGACGACATGGTGTTGGACGTCCACACGCTATCAAAAGAAAAAGGTCGTCGGAGACTGTCTCGCATGGTGAAGCAAAACCGGAGCCAGACAGTGGCTCAGCTGACAGCCCAATACAATGCAGGGCCAAGTAGAATCGTATCGGAGCTCACTGTTCAGCGGACACTGTTGGATACGGGGGCTACGCAGCAAACGTCCCACTCGTGTGCCTTTGCTGACCAAGCGTCATCGCCAACTGCGCCTGCGCTGGGCCCGGGAACATCGTGACTGGTCCATGGATCAGTGGGAGAGAATTGCCTGGTCAGATGAATCACGGTTTGTCATTCATCACGCCGATGGCAGTGTCAGGATACGCCGTCTTCCAGGCGAACAGTTGCTCCCTCGATGTACAGTAGGTCATACACAGGCCGGTGGTGGCGGTATTATGCTTTGCGGGCCGTTCTTGGGCGTCTCTGGGATCCGTGGTTGTGGTAGAGCAGACCATGAATGCTACAGGGTATCTGAACATCATTGCGGACCAGTTGCACCCTTACATGGCCTCTGTTTTTCCAGCTGGAAATGGAATGTTCCAACAGGACAACGCCCCTTGTCACAAAGCTAAAATTGTGTTGGAGTGGTTCCAGGAACATGATGCTGAATTCCAGTTAATGTGCTGGCCGCCTAACTCACCGGATCTGCAATCCGATAGAACACATTTGGGATGCCCTGGGACGGCAGCTCAGAGTTAAAAGACCACCAATACGCAATATCTCGGATTTGCGTGACCATTGCTTAAACATCTGGTGCAATCTGTCTCCGGCCATCTACCAAGGACTTGTGGCATCCATGCCAAGGCGGGTTGAAGCTGTGGTGCGCGGCAAAGGTGGGCCAACTCGTTATTGACAGGTGGTCATAATGTTTTGGCTCTTGAGTGTAAATGAAAGATAAAAAATATATAAATATAAATAAAATTTAAAAAAAAAAAAAAAAATAAATCATTTAAAGATATTTTTTTTACTAGTATGCGCAAGAATGTTGTTTTAAAATTAAAATTAATTTTTTCTCATAACTTCGATAGTTAATTTTTGAATATCTAGATGCACACAAAATGTATTTTTTTAATACATTGGTTTTTCACTAGTTTGGCCATGATAAAATCAATATATTTTGTAAATGTGTCTGGGTGCTAAATAAGTAACAGCAGTGCAGTCCTTGCTTATGGCATAAAGATAAATATCTCTGTATTGCTAGCTGCATTAGAAAAAAAAAAAAGATTAGTATGTTTTACGTATGTATTACGACAATATTTTTTCTTTCTAAATGTGGTTGCATGGTTCTTTTCTTTCTAAATATTGTCCATATAAACTTTTTTTCGTTTAAAATGTGATTCAGGGAAGATAAGTTTAAACACCCCTGGTTTAGAACTTTCAGAACATTGAGATTTCACAGAAGATTAATTTTTTTCCTGATAACTATTGTTAACTAGTATATTTTACGTATGTTTAACGAAAAGTTTTTTTTTTTTTTCTAAATGTGGCCCGCAGTGGTATTCTTCCCTTTCTAAATGTTGTCCTAATGAACTTTTTCGTTCAAAATGTGGTTCAGGGGCAGGTAAAAGTTTGAAAACCCCTGTTTAAGAGTATTTAAAAATTTAAGATTATGTTGAATATTCGTTTTATTAACTTAATAATATTGCTAGGTTAATATATTTAATATTATTAGGTTAATATATATTTTTATTTCACGACAATTTTTATTTCAAATGCGGTTCAAGAAAGCTAGAAAGTACGAACTGTTAATTAGAATACCACCAAGATAAATGTCCATTAAAAAAATTTTTATTGCCTTTACAAGAAATGAAAATGAAAACGCAGTAGGAAATACCCGATTTTTAAAAGATCTTTTATGCGAAAAGTAATAAATTAAACCACGAAGCAACACTTTTCTTAAAAAAAAATAACTAGATTACTTAGAGAATTATTTCTGTCCAAAAAAAAAAAAAAAAAAAAAACCCGGCAAACTTCAACACTATAAAGCCACCAGGCCTGCATGTTAGTGAGATGCATTTCCGCATGAACGGCAAACATTTTCCGGTCTCGATTAAAAAAAAAAAAAAAATGTATAATAATAAATATACGTAGGGCATTGAAATTCGCGCAAAAGGGGGCGTGTCTTCCCGGAATATTGTGGTTGGTCCGACTGCAGTGACGTCACACATTAAATAAAATAAGAAATCCTTCTGTGTGTGTATGAATAAATGCACTCTTTTCAAGAAAACATAAAAGTGAATGGACGGTTTCAACAAATCCGAGCAACCCAACATCAACACATCGTAAGTCATAAAAATGATAGTGTTGGATCATAAAAAAGCGACTTTATTTTAAAAAGCAGCATAGAGATGTTAGCTTCCTTACGATGATCGGTCATAACATTTTGGCTAGTAATTATATCAAAAAATTCATTTTTTCTTAAGTGCTGAATTTGATTTAAATAAGGTAAGACATTTATTATTATTATTATTATTATTATTGTTGTTGTTATTATAGTTATTATTAGTAGTATTAGTATTATAGGGGTTTTATTTATTTGTAAAATATAATTTATTATTGAATTCTGGGGCCTGAGGCCGAGCGGCTAGCGCTCTGGCGCTCGGTACCACAGTTTTCGGGTTCGAGTCCAGGCGGTACCATGGATGTTTGTAGTGGTTCGAAATCCATTTTAAACCTGTCTAACATGATCGTAGATCGTCGCGAGTGTATTGCTACTCCGCGTCCGATGCTTATCTTCAAGCTGCACGCACCCCCTGGGTAGTGAGTAACGTCGGTACAGCCCTTGCTTATGGCATAAAGAACAACTATCTCAGTGTTTACCAGCTGCATTAGAAAAAAATTTATTAAATTCTAATGTATTTTTTTTTTTTTTTACTATAAATATAGTATTTATTGAATTCACAATCATAATATATTCACATTAAAATAATAATATTCTACTCACTTTCTATATAATTTGATGTTAAGGCTTTTTATTATGTGTCTTAATACGGTTTTCCCCTTAATATAAATTCAAAACTTGTCTAAAAGTAAAAATTTAATAGCCAATTGAAAAAAAAAGGTATTTATTGCTTTCACAATTAAGAATGATTACGAACTATTCCAGTTGACTCAGTACTGACTGTCTGGTCTATTTTATTTCAAACCTAATCTGGAAAGCCAAAAATAAAGTGTAAAATTATATGCCAAAAAAATTAATTCTACGCTTATTTAAAATTCCATTTCTTTCATAAATTTTAATTCAGTGAAATATTTATAAATGCTTATAAACATTATTTATAGGTGTATATGTATTTGTAGAGTAAAACAATGATTTGATAGAATAAAGCATTGAATTATAAATTAATGAATTATTACCCATAAAATATATAGGTTTTGTTTTTGGTTGATGTCTTGGAACACTTCCAACATTTCTTATTGGTTTATTGTTTTTAAATTTCTCTCTCGAGATATTCTTATTGGTTTATTTAAATTTCTTTAACGTGCTTTCTTATAAAATCGTTTGGAATTCTATAATTTTATTTATTTTGTAATTTATTTCAAGTGAATTTTCTCTTAAAATTCACATATTCTATTTTATTTTAATTCACATATTCTATTTAATTTATTATATTTATATTCTATTTTAAAAGAATATAGAATTTTTTTTTCAAAATTCTATTTTTCTTAACTTTTATTTAATGTTTTCTTTGTTTCAGTTTTGAATGAACATAATTTATTGTCTGAATAGGATTTATAAATCATTTTTCTTTCTTTCTTTGTATGTTTGCTTAAGTTTGTTGTTATGCATTTTGTTCTCATTTTAAATTCTAAATCTTATGAGAACAATTCTTTTTTATTCTAAATTTCATTTATATCGGCCCAGAGAATTAAATTTTTCTTTTCTTTTTTTTATCATGTGGGAACATAATGTTGTCCTGGTTAGGGGTACGTGGTGTTATCCGAAAATGAGGACCAAGCAAATAAAATTCCATTTCAAATTTTGGCCGAAAATGCTACTTTGGGCCCCTTTAAGTCTTCATGAATAACGTAGTCTTAAGGAATTTTCTGGAGAATTTGGCTTTTGCTTGAAGGGTTTTGTAGTATGGTTTTGAATCACTTTTCACAACTTGGCTTCGGATTTTAAACAATTGTATATGCAATGGCTGTAAGTGCCCGTAGTGCGGTGATCAATTAATTCTTTTTGAAGTTCCATATTTATCACTTTTGGCATTTTCCGGTGCCTTTTGAGCTGTATAGTGCTTCTTATTGTAGTTGGAATACTTCATTCTTCATTTATGCCTAGAATTTTCAAACTTTAAATAAAATATAGAAAATTTTATTCTTAATATTATTTTGGGTACTGTATGTGATAACGTTTCTTGTAGAATTTGGAATACTTCATTCTTCATTTGCGACTAATATTTTCGAACTTTGATATATTCTTTTTGGCTATTGAATGTGACAACGTTTCTTGTCGAATTTTTGGAAAACTTCATTATTCATTTACGACGACATTTATCTTGCTTTTGTATATTCTTTTAGAGATTCTTGAAAAACTCATATTTCATGTTCTTGATCTATTAAACATTGCTATATTCAAGTGGCTATTTGAATTTGGCTATTCTTGTAGGAGTACAATCAATTGCTTCATATATCTCGTGCATTATTAAACATTGGCATATTTCTGAGTTTGTTCATCCGCCCTGGAATGTTCACACATGACAAGGTGAAATTTACAGAGCAGATTTCAGTTTTTATATTTTTTTTATAATGTAATTAAATCCCAATATTAGAACTCACAAATTAGACAAATTTTGGGAATACCAGAACAATAAAAAAAAAAAGCTTCAAATTTTGATTACTTTTTATTTAATTAAAAAAATTGTTTAATTTACTACTAAAATTAATTAATTTTTGAAATCTTAATATCTAAAATTATATAAACTTTTAAGTACAAAAATTAAGATTACTATTGGAAAGTGGGCAAAACAGTTTCAGATTTTGCAAACAGTATTAAATTTTGTAAATAACTGACATTTTTATACAAAATATTTTACATGTAGTTATTCTAATTTTGATTTTGTTTGTTCTTATTATTTGAAAAATGTTCCAATGATGCACTTGGTTCTTCATGCAGATTTAAACTTGTGTGAATAGCCATTAATATCTCAACAGTTGCTGCAGTTTAGTTTGTTGCGCAATTTTATGTGGGTGTTCCAAAAAGTTGACCAATTTGTTTCATAGGCAACAGAGGGTGGATGAATTTGTAATAAGTGGGTAACTAGTGTATTTAAAGGTTGCTTTTGCACAAAGCCCAAACCATCATTAATTTTCTTGATGTATTTTACAAAAATTATACATCCAAGTAAATAACTTGATGTATTTTCCAGAATTCCACATCCAAGCAATTGAATTGATGTATTTTGCAGAATTCCACATCCAAGTAATTGGCTTTATGTATTTTTGCCAGAATTTCACATCCAAGTAATTGGCTTGATGTATTCTGCAGAATACCACATCCAAGTAATTAGCTTTATGTATTTTGCCAGAATTCCACATCCATGCAATTGGCTTGATGTTTTTGCAGAATTTCACATTCAAGCAATTGGCTCGATGTATTTTGCAGAATTCCACATCCAAGCAATTGGCTCGATGTATTTTGCAGAATTCCACATCCAAGCAATTGGCTCGATGTATTTTTGCAGAATTTCACATCCAAGCAATTGGCTCGATGTATTTTGCAGAATTCCACATCCATGCAATTGGCTTGATGTTTTTTGCAGAATTTCACATCCAAGCAATTGGCTCGATGTATTTTGCAGAATTCCACATCCAAGCATTTGGCTTGATGTATTTTTAGAATTCCGCATCCAAGTAATTGGCTTGATTCACAGAATTCCATATGACTTCCTATTCCAAAAATCAGAAACACTTCAATATTCTACAATATTAGATATAAACTTTTCCAACATTGAGTCGCAGATGATTTTGCTGCAGTCGAAGATCAGAGATCTAGCAAGTTTACGGATGCATGTATTATTACAAGAAATAAAATAATTTTGTTTAATAATATTCCTTAAATAAAATTAAAAATATTAATATCTTTAACTTCTTTTCTTCGTTTTGAGAATTCATAATTGAAGCAAATAAATTATCGTTTATTGCATCGACAACATTATTCCAAAATCCAGGCACAACTGACAGCATAGTTTCATTTAATTCTGATTTTGTTATAGCTGAAATAATGGGTTTTAGAATCTTCTGTAACTGCTTCCAGAAAACACCATTATCTAATTTTAAGCAATGAATTTCCTTATCTATGTTTACATTTTTTATGACAGCAATTTTTTGAAGTGACTCTTTCACATCTCCTAGGTTGTCCAATATGATAACTATTCAATCCAACCTTGTCTTTGAGATATCTTGCATTGTTGGTTCTCAATTTTTCTTTTTTTCTTTTTTTTTTAATTCAGCAAGGATGATATGAATAACTTTGATGTATTCCACTACCCTTTTGCTTTTTAAAAATGCTTCCAAATGGGGGGGGAGTTCCATAACATCATTTAGAACACGGGTGGATAACTCGCGGCTCTCGTGAGATTTATCGCACTGTTACAAAATATATAATGGCTAAATACTTTATAATGGCCAAAGTAATGAAAACCAATGTATTAAAAAAATTTATTATTTTGTGCGCCTCCATATATTAAAAGATTAACTGTCGAAATGATGAGGAAAAATTAACTTTGATTTTAAAATATTCCTTCGAATATAGGAGAGATATTGCCTGTTTTATTTACGAGTTTACAGTTATGAGTTGGCAGAATAATTAAATTATATTCTGCGAACTCATGATGCGCGCGCATCTGGAACATCTAATATAACAGGTTCTATGTTTCACTTTAAGTGACCCTCAGTGACGCAGTGGCTATCTCTAGATACGCACAGTTGATTGTTGATAGAGAGCAAACCAGACTTTTAGTTCAAGTTGTTAGCGCTTTAGGTTCAATTTACACCTGCGAATCGTTTTTTCAAATATGAAATTGACCCAACACAAAACACGTTCAAAAATAAAGGACGCTAACCTTCAACACCCATCACGATGTGCAAATATCCACATTGAGATCGATTTGCAAAAGCTAAGTGAAAGAGTGGAGAAACGACTATCGCACTAGTAAAATGAATATTTTTTAACCATTTCATTTTTTTTATTTCGTTTATATTTATATGTTTTTTATATTACATTTTTAGAGTTATATTTTTCTTTACAATGTGCGTTTAGTAACATTATTAGCATATTATCTATGTTTAAATGCAAGAATAATAGTAAACACAAAAAATAATAACTCATTATGTTTTATTCCAAAAATGTCTATTTTGGGTTTAAATCTAATGAGGGGATATATAATTATATATGTAGCCCGCGGAGTTATGATTCATTTCCAAAGGGGCCAGCAAGATCGTTTGAGTTGGCCACCCCAGAACTAAACGTTTATCAGCAGGAGCCTCGGTTGCACAGTCAGTCTCGAGGTTGATTAACAATTTCTCCTGAACGCCACAGAGCTTTCTTGTCAATGTGTCGGAGGAAGTACAGTTGCAACGCATCATTTTCAAATTTTTTTCTTGTTATAGTATCTAATAATGGGCTATTCACAAAAGGTGTTGTTCTAATGCAGCTAGCAATACAGAGACAGTTAATCTTTATGCCATAAGCAAAGGTTGCATCGCTGTTACTCATTTAGCACTACCCAGTGGGTACGTGTAACTTGAAGATATGCTACGGAAGCGAGTAACACTACCCCCGCAATGCTCTACGATCAATGCACTACAACCGCCGGGACTCGAACCCGGTAACGACGCCAGAGCGCTAGCCACTCAGCCATCAGGCCCCTCCTATCCACAAAAATACAGAAAGTGTTACTGTAATATTTCAGAATTTTTTTTTATAGTTTTAAAAATAAAAAAAAATTGATGTCAAAAATCATTGATGGTTTTTTTTTTTTTGTTATTATGTTTATTTTATTTTTTCATTTATTGTTTTTATGGATTAAGGTAGCTTATTGTTTGGGCATAAAAGCATTTTATTTTTTTTTTTCTTTTGCCTCAGGAAACCAAATGGCTATTCTGTGCACCGACAGAATTTTTCTTCTCTTCTTGATCGGAATGTCCCTAGTGAAATTTTCCTTATCTTTACCGATTCAAACATCCGAAGGAATGCTTAGAAATAACGACACGGATCCGACCACCATTCAACAGTCGAGTCTCACCGAAGTTGGCGGAATCACTGTTTTGTCCCCCTACGGCTATCTCTTCGACAGAATCCGAAGACTTCCGAGCTCGTACGAAGAACCCGAAGATGACCGACCTCGACGTACTTTTCCGGAAGTGGATTCCCGAGGATTTGACGAGGACGTCTTTGACGAAGGATTTGGAGAGTGGTATCCGATGAAGAGATTTTGATGTGTGAACAGAAAAAAAAAAAAGAAAAAAAACTTAGAAATGGTGCTAAAACGACATAATAAATGTAAATGTGAAGTGAAATATGAAGTTAAGTGTACTTTCATAGACAGATCAACTAGTTTGAATTAAAATGGCTTAAAAAAAATCGAAAGAAATTCTTAATTTATTGTTTTGTACATAGAATATCCATTATTTTAATTTGTTGCACATGTTAATGTTCACACTCTATGAGTTATATGTTACATAAATCATTTGCATTCATTATTAAAGAGAATGTTTTAAAATAAAAGTCGATATCATTAGAAAATTTTAGTACATTTGATATGAAATTTGTTTTGTTTATTAGTTATTTAGTAGAAGAACAATCTGCTTTTAAAAGGGCCTGATGACCGAGTGACTAATGCTCGGTACCATAGGTTTCGGGTTCCAGTAAAAATATATTCACACTTTAAATCATTAATTATGTAAGTGCAGTTATTTTTTAATGAGCATTTCAAGGTGTACAACATTAGTTGCATGTTACACACGAGTCTTGACGTTTTTTTTTATAAGGATACATTGCTTTTTTATGAAAACATTGTTATTATCATTATTTTGTAATTCTTTTATGAGAAAAAAATTGGTTTTTTAAAAAAATTTCTGGTAAAACCGCAAACCGAAAAGCCCTTTTGTTACAGAACTCGAAAACCTAGAAGACACTTTGTGGATGCAATAGGCCCTAGCCTCTAGTTAACGCTGAATTAGCTATCTATCTACCGTTGGGGAGGCGAAATATTAAAATAGCCCCAGTGTTGGAAAAAAGCATTGATTTAAAACTATTTATAAAATATTTCAGTGGATCCATGTTATTGCTTAAAAAAAAAAAAAAAAAAGAAACATTTGGTTTGTCGCTTTACGGTCATATCTGGTACACTTTAGGCTAATTATACCGGGATTTAAGAGTACAACGTGGATTCCGAAGCACTCACAAACATTCATGCCACCACCAGGATTCGAACATGAAGCCTGTGGTACTAAAGGCCAGAGATCTAGCAAATTGGCCATCTGGCCCCAAATAGTAAAGGAGAGGAGAGAATTTAATGCGTCACATTTGATTTCGTATTATAGAAAACCTAGAAAATCAAAACAGTACGATTGCCAAAGCAGTAACCGCAGCGTACTCCACCTGATTGAATCAAACCTTACTCCTCTCACGCACATATAATAATACACTACCATTTTTTGTTCAATAGTGGTGACATTGGTGATACATGTTTCCCATTAATCACAAACAATAATACATAGAGCGTTGCCTTCCGGGGTAATTTTTAGAATTACTGGGTGTCGTATGAGAGAAAAGCCGTAAAACACCCAACATGCGAGACAATTTGAGCGAATTGTCACAATCACCATTATGTCATTCCGCAAAGCAGTGATTACAACGAATGCCATGACCGGATTCTAATCTTGGTCCTCCCGTACACTTTATTGTTATGCCACGAGCGCGCCAATTCACGTCTTCCCGAAGAACAATTTCTTTGCGATAGAAAAACACGTGCCTTTGTTTACTTCAAGCTTAAAATAAAATCCCGTCCCATCATTTTCGCCAAGAGCCTGACATAAATATTTTACCTGTCTATTGAGAAGCTTTCCTTTCTATAATTAGCTGTTAGAGCACTCAAGACTGTTTGTCAAGCTTTTTAGACAACAAAGCTTTTCGAAATATTCTCTCCTTTATTTTTTATTCGAGGAATTGAAATAAGAATATTTGTTGAATTTTTTTTGCTTACGATTTTAAAATCTTAACAATCTGTTAGCCACATGATTTTTTGTTTCTGTTCGAAAGGTTAAAAAAAATCCTTTAAAAAAAAAAAAAAATTTTTTTAATTATTTTTTAAGATTAGAAATTGACATTGTTGTATGTATTCGATATTGATATAAATAATTTAAAATATTTCATTCACTTTAAACAACCCAAAACTCTAAAAATTTTTTAATTTTTTATTTAATGCTTCGAAAATATATTTTAAGAGTAATTCAAGTGTTGATAAACATTTTGTTTTGTGTAAGAAATGAAAATTTCTCCAATATACAAGATGATTATAATTAAAGTCCCACTTTCAAAATGGTGTAAAAAAGAACCACTCATCACAATGAGTTCACATTTGAACTGAAGATACTTGAAGAAGGGGGGAAACGGTAGGGCAACGGCATCAAAAGTTCCACATCTTAAGAATTAGAAAATTTGCATAAAATGAAGTTGCTTAAATTAAAGAGAAGGGGAAACGGTATGGCATCAAAAAAGTACCACCGATTTTTCCCATCCAATTCGGTATGACTTTTGCCGCGGTGGATGGGCTTTCCACTAACAGTGTCACAACTGTTGAGTGACTTGGAAGTCATTTTTTCCGTCAAAACACCGAAACAATCAAGCACATTGAATACTACAGTTGGTTTAATGTGCAACTTCATGCCAAATTGTCATTTCGATTCAAAATATCGCTAGCAGAATTGTCGAATTTACTTTTTTATGTCTTTTACAGCGCCATCTATTAATACACTTTGGTACTTTTTTGATGATGTACCGTTTTCCTCTTCTTCAAGTATCTTCAGTTCAAATTTGAACCCATTGTGACGAGTGGTTCTTTTTTACAGCATTTTGAAAGTGGGACTTTAATCATAATCACCCTATATATTAAATATTCCTGCTATCTTGATATGCATTGTTTTTGTCATCAGCGGAATGAGATAATCATACTTCAAGCATTTATTAATTATAATAAATTGATAACACGTTATTAAACTGTACACAAAAAAATTAGAAAACTAAATTTAATAAAAACAATAAGTTTCCTATTTTTTTAATTCAATTAAATCTACGCATTAAAGTTAAAGAAATAAATTGATAATAAAAATAATGATATCTTTTTTGAAATCTAAAATTAATTACTCTATAATCTTCAAAAAACTGTGCACAGTTTTCAAAAAAACTATGCTTTTTAAAGGTATTGTTCAATAAATATTATTATTAGCAAATGCAGTTTCATTTTAGATATGCATAAAATAACTTTCGATATCTACCCTTTCGATACCAAATGAAAGAGTTTATCTCATTTTAAAAATACTGAGTTGCTATCACAAGCACGGAATGTATTGATAAAAAAGTAGTAGATAAACTGGAGATTTATACTAAAATGAATACGAGGACATTAAACAAATAGAAATCATTACCTTAACTTATATTCCAGTCAAAAACGTAAACAAAATGAAAATTTTCTTGCGTTTCAATAGAAAGTGGTTTCTATTTGCATGCGTCCTTCTTAATGTAGTGAGTGGTAAGTTAAATCTTTTATTTATGTTCTTGTTTTTTTTGTCACAATACAAGCTGATCATAATTTAACGAATATATTTTTCTTTTCACATAAAAAGAGTATATGATATAAATAGATCCTATGGCTTTATTTATTATTATTTTCAAAATACATGTACTTCGATTTTATTTTAGAAGATTTCATTATTTGTTAAAAAAAAATTTTATCTGAATTTTCAAAACTGATATTTTCGAAACTATTTTTAATGAAAAAATCATACAGAATCATTTTGAAAATTCATTAAAAAATAACTCTACACAATGTTTAGAGTAATATTACACTTAAACATATTTAAAATAACTCTAGATTTTAAAAAGTTTTATCTGAAATATATGCACAGAAATTATTTATTGTTAATTTGAAAATAAACTATAGTATTTTATTAAAAGATTTCTTTGTTTGTTAAATCTGATACTAAGAACTGTTATTTAAAAACAATCATGCTCATTTAAAAAAACTAAAATAAAAGTCAGAAGAAATTTTCTTCATGTTTTTGCATCAGATTTTAAATTTTTATCTAAAATTTTTATCTGAATGTCTAGCTTTATTTTTATTATTAAATAGACTTCAATTTTTAAAATTTCAGATTTGTTAAATGTGATATATTATCAGAATAAAATGGAAAAATTACATTAATTTTTAAAATAATAATAAATAAATCATTTTGAAAATAAAAGGCAGAAGAAAATAACATGAGATGTTTAGACATGTTTTTTGCATTTTTGAGATTTTAAATAAGTCTTATCTGCAATGTTAATGTATGCTATATCTTTATTTATTATTTTCAAAACATGCATGTACTTAGATTTCTTCTAGAAAATTTCGTTAATTGTTAAATTTGCTCATATTATCAAAAATGTATATCTATTTAATGAAAATTAATGCAGAATCATTTTGAAGAAAAAGAAAAAAAGCTCTAGACATGTTTTTTTTAAATTTTAAATAAGTTCATTTTTAATATATGCTATAGCTTTATTTATTATTATTTTCAAAATGCATGTATTTCGATTTTATACTAGAAGATTTCATTATTTTTTAAATCTACTATTTTTAAAATTGTAGATCTATTTAATGAAAAAATCATGCAGAATCATTTTGAAAACAAAAAGGAAAAAAAAAAAAAACTCTAGACATGTTTTTTTCATGAGATTTCAAATAAGTTTTATCTGCAATTTTAATATATACTATAGCTTTATTTATTATTATTTTCAAAATACATTGACATAGATTTTATTCTAGAAGATTTCATTATTTGTTAAATCTGTTATTTTTAAAACTGTAGATCTATTTAATGAAAAATCATGCAGAATCATTTTGAAAATAAAAAGGCAGAAGAAATAACTCATGCCTTGACATGTTTTTGCATGAGATTTTAAATAAGTTTTATCTGTAATTTTAATGTATGCTATAGCTTTATTTATTATTATTTTCAAAATACATGTACATCTATTTTATTCTAGAAGATTTCATTATTTGTTAAATCTCCTATTTTCAAACCTTGTAGATCTATTTAATGAAAAAATCATGCAGAATGATTTTGAAATTCAAAAGAAAATAAACAACTCTAGACATGTTTTTTTGATTAAAACATGATGATTTTTAAATAAGTTTTATCTGAATTTTTAATATATGCTATAGTCTTGAGGAGATGATAATAAAATAATCTATGTTAATTAAAATTTGTGGGTAATCATGATGTGTAGATTATGCAAATTATCGTGTAAAATCTTTTAAGTGGAAATCATGAATGTAGACAACTATGTAATCGACATTCATTTAGATAGCAGAGCGTATTTAATTTTGTCAATTTATATATGATACAGCATATAATATTGGGTCCTTCCATATAAAATAAACTTTTGAGTACGCAATTTTAAAAGATCACAAACACAAAACTGTTTGAACATATTTAATCAAAATAGATTGAAATGCACCTCTGCCATTGCCTATAAAACAATTGTTAAGCCAGTTTTCAAAAGATGAGACCTGATGGCCGAGTGATTAGCTCTCTGGTGCTCGATATTACAGGTTTCGTGTTCGAATATCGGCGGTGCCATGGATGTTTGTAGTGGTTCGAATTCACTTTAAGCCGTAGATCACGGTCTCACATGATAACAAAATAAGCTTAATATATAATAATAACAGAACAAAATAAGGTTATTTTATTCATTATTTTACAATAAGCAACAATTTCTACCATAAAAAATCGATTGAAAAATTTAAAAAAGCAACTGAAGATTAAAATATGTCATAACACATAATTCCCTGGCACTACAGTTTCATGTTGGACCATGGTCATCTGCCTATTGGCTGATTCCGATACAGCAGACGTTTTCTTTTTTATGGGGTAGGGTCGTCAGTCCTCTACGCTTAATGCTCTACAGTCATATTTAGACCTTTAGGGGCCTGATAGACCGAGTGGCTAGGCTTTGGCGTTTGGTACCACAGGTTCGAGTTCGAATCCTGGCAGTGCCATGGATGTTTGTAGTGGTTCGGAATCCACTTTAAGACGTCGGTCCCGGTCTGATATGACCGTAGAGCGCCACAGAGCCCATTTAGACTTCTCACCCACATCATTCTCAAACTTTAAAGGGGCGATTCAGCTCTAGGCACCGTGGTGTGGTGTAGTAGTAGTAGATAGAATATCGCATTTAATTTTTCTATTTATACGATGCAACATATAATATATAGGGTCGTTTAATATAAAATGAACTTTTGAGTACACAATTTTTAAGGTCACAAACGCAAAACCATTTGAACATATTTAATCAAAATAGGCTCAAATGCACCTCTGCCTTTGATTATAAAGCAATTATTTGCCAGTTTCAAAAGATGACTTAGAATCAATAAATTTAATGAATGCTGTTCTGACAGTTACAGGATTAGCAAAACGTTTATTCATTAAAAACGATTGCAAATACATAAAGAAGTAGTAGTCAGTGGGAGGAGTAGGGTGGGTAAGGCATAACCTCAAATGTCAACATGTTTTTCAATTCCTTCTATTAGCTCACACTCTCCCTATTTATATCTTGTTCAAATTTTCAATCGTTCATAAAATACTTTTTTATTCATCCACTCAAGTTCAAATGCATTTTTTAAACTTGTAGTGGGTGACACGTGATGTTAATACAGTTCTTTCAAATATTCATTCAGTAATTAAATTTAATAAATTCATTTTAGTTTTTTTTAGATTTAACTTGCATGTATCTACCAATAGAAGGAGCCAGATAAATTTTAAAAAATGAATGAAAATTATTTATAAAAGACTTTCTGCAATAGAGTGAAAAAAATAGGAAGTGGATTTAAAAATTTTTTTTTTTTATATTACTTGTTAATGCTATTGTGAAACGTGAGGACTTGAGCTATTGTGGAGCAGAATAACGTCTGTTCGTTTCACCAACTTGGTAGTGATGACAACTTCTGATGCACAATATCAGTTTTTTGACAGTAATACTGTGCATTAATTATTTGACCTATTTCTAGGAAGCTGTAATGGATTCTACCCAAATGTGGACATTGTCCTCTTGTGCAAGTTCTTAGTTTAAGCACACCACGTGCATCCAGTCACTTTGCTGAGTGTTTACGATTATCATACACGGTGCAACATATAACATTGGTCCGTTTCATATAAAATAAATTTTTGAGCACACAATTTTTAAAAGGTCACAAACACAAATCTGTTTAAACATATTTAATCAAAATAGACTCAAATGCATCTCTGCCATTGATTATGAAGCAATTGTATAGTTTGCAATTGGACGTTTTCAAAAGACGATTTAGAATTAAAAATTTAGTGACTGCTGTTTCGACAGCTCCATGATTGGCAAAGCGTTTTTTCTTAAAACAAATCCAAATGATTAAAAAAATGGTAGTCAATGCCAACCATAGTTTTCTTCACAAATAATGACGTTGCCTAAAAAAAGGAACAATTTCTTTGTCAAATACTCAATGATATTTAAATCTGCAAGTGTTGCAATTTCTGCCTATCTGTCAACTCGAGTAGAACCCATTTGTGAAGTTTTTTCAGTCTTTTTTCAAGTTATCTCGAAACTATTGTTATGCTTATTACATAATCATCAGCAAGTTCTTTAACAGTTGTTGTTAAATTAGCTTTAAATTTTTGTCATCAGAACATCATGGAAGCTTTCAAGCCTCCCACTTGCAGTGGCGAGACAATAAGGTGCCAAGATGAGCAAATTGCCACGGGCCGGCCCGAGCAGAGAAGCTATGAGTACAGTACAGGAAAACCTGACATTTATTTTTACAAATTAAAGTAACATTTATTAATTCTGTATTTAATAAATCTAAGTTACTAAAGTGATATATTAAAAAAAAAAAAAGGTGTATGAAGATTTTGAACGTATTCATTTGCGTGAAAAATATATCGCCTCTTGTAGTAATAGTAATAGAAACAGCTACGTAAGGGTAATCACAGTGCTAGGGACTTTCTCGATTTCTGTTTCGTGAATAGATACTCACAAAATAAAAATGGGAATTTTCGCTGCCACCCATGTGCCACTGGGACAATTTTAAATTCACTTGTTAGGAGTTTCCCAAATTCTTGAATAACATACTAACAAAATTAAAAGTGAGAATGCCCACTGGCCTGAGTCAGAGACTTTCAGAAAGCGGAGAAGTCCCTTAATTTACGGATTCTCCATGCGGCACTATTATCTTACTTTTTATTTCATCTGATCCGCTATCAGTCGTAAAGTTAATTATTTGAATGGGAAAATTAGATAATAGCATGACTAGTAATAGAAAATATCTTGGTGGGAATAAAAAACGAAGAAGAAAGACAGAGTTTGAAGGAAAAAAATAAGAAGATTGAAAATACCTAAAAGAAGTCAATACTGTAAGAGTGAAGAAGAAATAAACAAACAGTGAGATTGAGATGAAGAAATTAGCCGAACCCAAAGTGATGTATTACAGTCTCTAACACTGATCCAGAGCCATCACATCCCTGTACTAATGCTACACATAATCAAAACCAAATTGAAGTAATTGAAATTGACTTGGGAAAAATGATATTTCGTGATACATTACTGATAAGGGTCATTTTAAAGTACTAAATGATTAAATGAAACAGTTTCTGATCAAAAATGGACATTGCAAACCTAGAGGCACCTTTTAGGTAATACTTTATTAAGAAGAAAAACAATGCTGATACTTTGTATTGAGGGACCTCATTCAAAAAAATTTACCACGGACCTCAAATGGTATAATTACGCCACTGCCCACGGTGTCCATTTTCTAAGCCTCATATCTCTCCTAATATGAGCTTACCATCATCTCTCACTGTGGAAACGTTACCTCTATCATTCCCAAGTGTTTCATTAATGGTTTGTGTTGTTGGGTTGTAAAATGTCCTGGTTTATATTCATACAAAAAAATATGATCCTTATTTTGTGGGATTCCCTGTATCCATCTGCTTAAGATTTTCTAAAAATTTCGATACTATATAAGAACAAAATATGCCATTAGACAGAACACAGAATACGTAATATAGAACATACTTATTTAAATTAATACAGATAGAGATGTATTTTATAGAATGTCAACGAATTTTAAAAGTTCCTTCCACGTGAAATAACTTAATATAACCAATTGACGGTTACGAGCATACTTATGGTTTATGAAAATTAAAATTATAAATTTCTTACCAATCGTAAAATTTTAGAAACAATTCTTTAAACAAAAACAATAGCGTCTTACAAAGCCAAGCGTAACTCAAACACTAATGAATATTTTGACGTCAAATTTCACACAAATGTCAAGGACAGTGCCAGCAGCCTAAAAAAAAAATTTTAATTGAAAATTGGTTTTTCTTTTTGGGCACAGTAGTAAACGGAATTTTAAACATTTGATCACGAGTTTTTTCAAGTATTACAAATGAAATAATTAAGGAAAAATAATAATAATTTCCATCAATACAGACATACATAAAAAAAAAAAACTGCAACTTCAATTGCAACAAATGAACACTTTACAGCGACCACTTTAAGCAAAAGGTACACCCTCACAGGCTTAAAGTTTTTTTTTTTTTTTTTAACTCCAGTTTTTTTAACTCCTCTATTACACATCAAATAAAGAATATTGTTTTCATAACACTAGAAATTCGAATATTTATTTTTATTTACTCCAGTTGAGTACAACGTAGTTCTACCTCCTCGTGGCGAACTCCGGACAAGTCTGATAAGGCAAAACGTGTGAGTTTCTTAGAGTTCTGCAGTGGAACGCAGATGGATTGTCCTAAAACAAGGTTCTAAGACCCTTAGGTTCTCCTTCTTTGAGAATGTTGCCGCTAGAAACAGTCACAAGCCCTGGTATGATCCTATTCATGATATCCCTGAATGGCCTAGAATGTCTTCAAATTGGGGCTTTACTACTAATGGATTTTGTGAATAGATCTAAAACCAGGGATAACCAACCAGGGATGGCCAAACCAAATGATCTTGCGGCCACTTTGAAAATGCATCCTAACTCCGCGGGCCGCATATAAAATTATATATCCCCCTATTAGATTGAGACTCACTATGGACATTTTTTTTATTGCAGTGAAAAATTGAAACATAATAAGTTATTATTATTGTTTACTTTTATTCATACATGTAAACATAGATAATACAATCATGATGACACTAAACGCACATTGTAAAGAAATATATAACATTTAAAATGAAATATGAAAAATATATAAATATAAATGAAATAAAAAAATGAAATCCTTAAAAAATACTAATTTTACTGTGCGATATGTGTTTCTCCACTCTTTCACTTAACTTTTACAAATCGATCTCAATTTGGGTATTTGCATATCGTAATGGGTGTTGCAATTTAGCGTAACATATGTTTGGCCAATTTCATTTTAGAAAAACACGTTTTGCAGGTGTAAGTTAAATCGAAAACGCTAACAACTAACAACTAAGAATCTGGTTTTCTCTGCTATCAACAATCAACTGTGTATACAGTGAGTGTAAAAAGTATTCGTACAGTACGACAAATGATTTAAATGAGACCCGTTCATAAAAATTATAAACATAAATTCCCTTTTAATTAATTACAAATATATAATAGAACATATTTTCACTAGTTTCATGTGAAATTGACACAAAAATAATTTTATACATGAATAAATATTTACAAAACGGAAACAATCAAACATCTTGTGGTGTAAAAAGTATTCGTACATCAGGCATATATTGGCCAATACAATCATAATATTTCAGCTAATACCTTGTAGGACATCCTTTAGCTCGAATAATTGCCTTGGTTCCTCTTTGGAATCGATTCCACCAATTTTGCTGTTATTGAGCTAGATATGGCGTCCCATTCTTGATTAAGAGCCGATTCCAAATCATTTTTATTAGAAATATGTCTGGATCTAATATTTTTATCAAGAACGTCCCATAAATTCTCGATGGGGTTGAGGTCTGGCGATTGAGGAGGAAATTTCATGAATTTTGGGGTATTATATAGTATCCAGAGCCTTGTGTTTCGGGCTGTGTGCTTGGGGTCATTATCATACATGAAAATGTAATCACCATTCAAGACCATTTTTGTTGCACTAGGTCCTAAATTATTTTTTAAAATGTCAATATAAAGTTGATGATTTATAATGCCTTTAATAAAAACTAATTTGCCCACCCCAGAAGCACTCATACAACCCCAAACAAGCAGACTTCCACCCCCATGTTTCACTGTTGGCACTCAATTCCTAGGATGCATTTCTGTATTGCGCTTTCTCCTTACCATTCGTCTCCCGTCCGATCCAAATTTGTTGTATTTACTTTCGTCTGTAAAGATAATCTTTTTCCTGAAATCTGGACTTTCATTAACGTATTGCTTGGCGAAAGACATCGCAGCTTTCGATTCTTCTCACTAACAAAGAATTTTCGTCTCGCAACACGGACATGGAAACCTTCATTTCTGCATGCATTTCGAACAGTACTTACGGCGACTGCTGTTCCCATGTTCTTTAGTTCTGATGTTAATGTAGGAGAACTTATTTTGGGATCGTTCTTTAATGAACGTACCAGAAACCGTCTGTCAGATGATGTCAATATACATGGTCGCCCAGTACGAGAACTGTTTTGAACCTTTCCAGTGGCAGCAAACTTTTATGATTGACTGCACAGTTGAATGGGTTCTACCGACCAGATCAGAAATCTTGTTGTACGATTTACCCTTTTTACGGAGCTTTAAAATCAGATCTCTTTCGGAAACACTTGTCTCTTTACTTTTACGACCCATTACAGAATTTCTAGTTTCTCACTGCATTAAAATTGCCACTGAAGAACCTTTTAAGTAACTTACAAGATGACGTCAATTAACTACATCATAATGGCTAAACCAATCACAAAATAACTAAAAAAAAATTTGCATTTCTTTTAGTGTACGAATACTTTTTACATCACAAAATGTTGGATTGTTTCAGTTTTGTAAATATTTATTCATGTATAAAATTATTTTTGTGTCAATTCCACATGAAACTAGTGGAAATATGTTCTATTATATATTTATAATTAATTAAAATGGAATTTATGTTTATAATTTTTTATGAACGGATCTCTTTTAAATTAATTGTCGTACTGTACGAATATTTTTTTTACACTCACTGTATATAGGAATATTCACTGCGCCACTTAAAATGAAACATGCTCGTAGAACCTGTTATATTAGATATTACCAGATGCACCCGCATCGCGAGTTCGCAGAATATAATTTAATTAGTCTGCGAACTCCTAAATGTAAACTCATAAATAAAACGGCAATATCTGCCCTATATTCCCAAGAATATTACTTTAAAATCAATGTTAATTTTTTCTTGCAATTTCGACGGTTCATTTTTGAATATAGAGATGCACACATAATGTGTTTTTTTAATACATTGGTTTTCACTACTTTATCCATTCTAAAAATAAATATATTGTGTAAAAGTGTGATAAATCTCCCGGGCAACGGGTTGGCCACACCTGGCCTCCGTTTTTTCTGTGGTCACGATTGTCTCCGCAAGCACCTTCACAGAATTAAATCGACTCCTGACCCTCTCTGTCTCCTGTGTGATAACCAGGAAGAAATCTACATGTCTCACCTTGCTTCCTGTTCTGCACCGTCTCCTGTTTCTTTATGGAAGCGTTATTGAATTGCCAGACATAAGTTAATGGATTAACTGATTTGTTTCTATCTTGTTCTTTGTATTTATTTTTTATGATGTATACTCTTCTGTAAACTTGCCATTGAAAATATAAAAAAATTTACTCCAGTTTGAATTGATATCTTTTGTTACAGAAAGTTTCTGTCTGAGATGCTATGAATGCTTCTGGAGTCGAGAGAAAGTGGATCTGAAGGAGTACCAAGAAATGTTCCTGGCACGCAAAACCCTCACGTACCCCATGGTCACGGCGCAGAAGATAATCGACACCAAGAAGCACCCCTCCACCCAGGAGGAGTTCAAGAGGTGTGCTACGAGAACGTGCTCCAACTCGCACTGGTGCTTGCAGTGGAGTTACATCTCAAATGGTAAACGCATTTTTTTTTTTACCACAAAGATTTCGATATTTTAATTTATAGCATACAATTAACATTTTTTATCTTAATAATTAATTCTGAAAATATAGTAGGATTATAGTTAAAGTCTCACTTTCAAATTGCTGTAAAAAAAAAAAAGAATAATTCTTCACAATGAGTTCAAATTTGAACTGGTGATACTTGAAGAAGACGGAAACGGTAAGGCATCAAAAAAAAATTTTTTTAAGTTCCACATATTTTTAATATCCAATTTCGTATAATCTTGCAGTAGTAGATGGGTTTTCCACTAACAGCGTCACAATCAGTTCAAATTTGAACTGAAGATACGGAACGGCAAAAAATAGTTCCAAAGTGTATTAATAGATGGCGCTGTAAACAGCATAAAGAAAGTGAATTCGGCTGCCAGTGGGTTTGGTTTGATTTGTCGCTCTAAGGTCATCACAAGAGGGCTAAACAAACCGGGCCCTACAGTTTAAAGTGGATTCCGTACCACTAATAAACACCCATGCCAATGGCCAAGATTCGAACCTGAAGCCTGGGATACCGGCTGCCAGGGATATTTTAAATCAAACTGATAACATATTTGGCACGAGTTGCAGATTAAACCAATTGTAGTGTTCGATGTGCTTGATTGTTTCGTTTTTTTGACGGAAAAAATGGCTTCCAAGTCATTCAACAGTTGTGACACTGTGAGTGGAAAGTGGAATTGAGTGACCACGGCAAGGTCATACCAAATTGGATGGGATAAATTGGTGGAACTTTTTTGATGCCGTATCATTTCCCCCTTCTTCAAGTATCTTCAGTTCAAATTTGAATTCATTGCTACGAGTGGTTCTTTTTTTTACAGCATTTGGAAAGTGGAACTTTAATTATAATCACCCTGTAATGACTCAGCACAAGAAATATTATCTATTATTATACAGGGTATCTCACGACAGGCTTATGAATTTTAGCAGAGGTAGGACGAATCGGAATCGTACAGTAATGCTGACAGAAAATCCTATCATCCAATCGCTGTATATGGCGTTGCACGGTAGAAGTAGTAAGATGGATGATTAGACGAACCCGGAACTATTCAATATTATCTTCTAAATAGGGATGAGGAAAGTGATGAGCGAACTACCACATCACTTGCACGTGGAAAGTATCTGATAATGAGTGCTCCCAGAAGTAAACTCTTTGAATGCCCTAACCTATTTCAGCTGTAACTACTTAGACGTCCCATTTGGCCAACAGTGGATCGGACATGGTGGTCCATTTTGATTGGACCGCTCGATCGCCAGATCTATCCTGCCGGGATTAATTCTTTTATTAAGGCATTAATGAAGGATATCGTAGATCACACTCTTTAATATTCATAATTTTTTCCATCCATGTTGTATAAAAAATAAAGAGATCTTTTGACTCTCTTTCTAACTACTACTACTTCTACACCACACCACTGTGCCTAGAAGTGAGTTGCACCTTTACAGTGGAATGATGTGGGTGAGAAGTCTGATTGGGCTCTGTGATGTTCGGCCATTTGAAACCGGAACCTACAGTTTAAAGTCGATTCCGAACCACTATAAACATCCATGACACTGCCGGGATTCGAACCCGATACATGTGGTACCGAGCGCTAGCCACTCGGCCATCAGGTCCCGTCTCCCGTTATAACTAGCTCATTAGTAAATAGCATAGGTATATTGAAGCTGACGGAAACCATACTTCTTTGGCGCAACAGCCCCATGTTGAGCCAAAGCGTCTGCCTACTGGCAGATGGGAAGCAAACTAAATATCAAAAATAAAGGTATCTGTGAACAATTATTTGTCTTCTTTTCTTTATTTCTAAAGTTAAGAGTGTTGAAAATTGAAAACAAACTAACCAGCATTTTACATGTTCTGCTCATGGCATTGTGTTCAATGTATCTATTTATTTTAAGCCAAATAACGGCCCACAACGTTTTATAGCTTTTCTTCTAGTTTTAGTTGTTCTACTTCTAGTTTATCTTTTAACATAATGCAATCTCAAATTTTAATTAATAAAAATTAAAATCCATTTCAAAATCTCTCTTATATGACAATGGGCCATGACGCCGCTCTTTTTTGAATGCGACTTAAGGCCCATCCAGACGAGTACGATTCGAGTCGAGTCACCTCTAGGTTTGGTTTATCGCTCTACGTCATTTTGTGCACACTTTGGGCTTAATTAGATCGGGACCTACAGTTTAAAAGGATTCCGAACCACTCACAAACATCCCTGCCATCGCCAGGATTCGAGCCTGAAGCCTATGGAACCAATGGAAACAGGGGCTGACCAATGGGCCATCAGGCCGCTAGTCACCTCTAGGTTTGGTTTGGTTTGTCGCTCTACGGTCATGTGATCCACACGAGAACTACACAGACAGGGACCTACAGATTAATGTGGATTCCGAACCACTCACAAACATCCATACGACGGCCAGGATTCGAACCTGGAGCCTGCGGTACCAAGGCCAGAGCGCTAGCCAATTGGCCTCTGGTACTTAACACACTCGCTGCTATTAGCAGATCACCTTCAAATTCCACAAGGTTGTTGCTGTGTCTAATCCTCAGTATGTTGCAGAGCGGGATTTACATCCCATGAGTTGTCCAATCATGGATGGAGGGATAGGGGAGGAGGGGGTAGCTTCTGTTGTAATGGAGCATCTGCCGTGATAAAGCATATCCAAAATATCAGTCAATGTTATGTACAGACTTAAAAGACATGTTTATATCTTGAACCAATTGTCTAACACTAACACAATTTTTGATTACCAACTTCTTTATTTTGTCGATGTTTTCGTCTGTTGTAGTATTTGAAGGTAAACCTGAACAAGGCAGATTCGTTAACATTTCATGACCTTCTTTGAATGTTTTATACCATTAATATGCTACCATCTCCCTGCAACATTTTTAGCGATTCAACACAAGAAAATGCGTTTGAAACATAAAATTAAAAGCAAACTCAACCAATTGTTTCCATTTTAGAAATTGCAAAGCACTATAAATGTTTGATGACAAAAGCTGCTACTGTCAACACACTGAGTGGCAGATCACACTGATTCAGCGTGGTAACTCAATAAAGTACTAAATTATAGCTTCATATTTTACGTGAATGTTATAAGTTATAAATTTCGGATAATTTTTTACGCAAAATATATAACAAAATGAAAAAGTGTAATATCATTTTAAAGTACTAGCACAAGAAAAAGTACGTTTAAAAAGTACAGGTCACAATGTTATTTTAATACAGTTTTAGTCAGTACAGTTTTGTTCTTAGAAAAATCACAGAATAGCATGTTTTTATGTTCAGTAAATGTAAAAAATGATACAAAAATATTGGCCTTTTAAATCAATTTATTATATAATTATGATATAGTAAACTAATAGGCGAAATATATAATGCAGAATGAAATACACAAAGGTTTAATAACTTGTTGTAATAACTTGTGAATCGTTTCTCTCTTAACAAATACTTAATTTTTTAAATTGGCATCCATCCTACTTAATATTCACAATAAATTTGTGTTCATTTTAATTTTAATTAATCGAGTTTTTTTTTTTTAAATTTTAATTTTTTAATTTTAGTTAATCAAGTTTTAATTTTTTAATTTTAGTTAATCAAGTTTTAAATTTTAATTTTATCTCATTTTAATTTCTAATGTTAATCAATTTTAATTTTTAATTTTTAAAATACATTTTTATATAAAAAAACGATTGCGTTTGACGAATGACAGTTGCACTATATTGCTTTGTAAAAATTTTAATTATAACTAAACATGGCATACAAAGTTTGCATAAGAAAGAAAAAAACCTTTACTGAAACAGTTTGCTTATTTGATGCAGGCAATTAAAAATGCAAAAAAATTTTTTTTAAAAATATTTTTAATTATCAAACAAAAATCTCATACATCTAATTGTCAGATTACATATACAAAAAAAAATTAAAACATAAATATTACAGATGAAACACGATTCTCGGAAAGATTTACATAAAAATGATTCCTTGTAACACTTTCGTAATTTCAGCAATTGGAATTTCCTCAGGAATGATTCTATGATGCTTTAGTACTTTTTTTTTTTTTTTTTAAAAGAAATAAAAAGGGATTACTTTGCCGGTCTCCTGACGCGGATCTGCCTCTGACAGCAGGTCGTTCCCAACTATTTGAACTGCTACTCGACGTCGGACGACTTCTTGGTGGAGTTTTTCTCTCTTGTATGCAGAAGTTGGCGTCCACTTCTCCGTCCAGATTTACGCCATGATGCATTTGATTGCTGTAGTTTCTTGTAAAACTTACGACTATGTTGATAGCAAGGTCTTACAGAAGGCTTTTGGAAAACATTCCGATCAGATTTGTGACACTCCCTGTTTTTGAAGACACTGGTTGTATTATTTTGTCGCAATCACACCAATCTTTTCAGATGGTATACCATTTGAATTTTGTGTCTTTGCTGGAGAAAGGAAGTCGCCACTGCGATTATCTTCTAAGGATGTCGAGGGTTCTTCGTTTATCATTGCAAATGATAAACGAAGAACCATTATTTAAAGCTTTAATTTTTCATTTTAGTTAATCGAGTTTTATTTTTTAATTTAATTAATCGAGTTTTAATTTTTTAAATACTTTATATAATTAAAAAAAAATTATTGTGTTTGACGAAGGACAGTTGCATTACATTGCCATTTATAAACTTTAACATAACACACATTTTGCATAAAAAAGAAAAATCTGCTACTGAAATGCTTATTTGATGCAGGCAATTAAAACAATTAAAATGCAAAAAAAGTAAAAAAATATTTTTAATCATCAAACAAAAATCTCATACAATTGTTTCACGGCATCTAATTGTCGCATTACATCAGATACATAAACAAAAATTAAAACATAAATATTACAGATGAAACACGATTCTCGGAAAGATTTACACAAAAACGATTTCTTGCAACACATTCGTAATTTCAGCAGTGGAATTTCCTTAGGAATGATTCTATGATGCATTTAGTACTTTTGCTTAAATAAATAAAAATAAAATGGGAAAAATAAATTACTTTGTTTGTCTCCTGACTCGGGATCTGCCTCTGACAGCAGGTCGTTCCCAACTATCAGAGCTGCTACTCGACGTCGGACGGCTTCTTGGAGGTGTTTTTTCTCGCTTGTATGCAGAAGTTGGCGTCCACTTCCTTCCAGATTTACGCCATGATGCATTTGATTGCTGTAGTTTCTTGTAAAATTTACGACTATGTTGATAGCAAGGTGTTACAAAAGGCTTTTGGAAAACATTCTGATCAGATTTGTGACACTCCCCGTTTTTGAAGACATTGGTTGCATCAACCTTTTCAGATGGTACAACACCATTTGAATTTTGTGCCTTTGCTGGAAAGTGGAAGTCGCCACTGCGATTTTCGTCTGGTTCTTCGTTTAGCATTGCAAATTTCAGTTTCGGATTTAAATTTTGAATGTCAACAATTCAAGGTACATAAAGATTCAATAGTAAATAAAAGCTTTGTAATTGATATGTTAAAATATTTTATTTTTTTATAATTTATAAATATTGTTTGAGCTCGCGATTATAAAGATCGTTGCCAGATTAAATACATGGTTGCATTTGCAAATTGAATTCAAGATTGCATTGAGTATCACAGTCCAGGATTACATTTAATAATGAAAGAGCTAGAGGACGTTATGTGGCCAAGGATCTCCATATAAATCTACAATAAGAGAGTTCAGGATTTAATATTTAAATATAAACAATATCTTATATATTGAAAAAATGCAATTCACTTACAAGGAATCTCGCAAAAATTAGTTGTAGTAATTATTTCAATTATGCTTTTTTTTCGGCGAATATTGAAATCATTGCAACGAACAAAAACGGTAATCTCACTAATCAAGATAAGCGATTATAAAAAATAACACAATACTGTCGCAAAGTGATAATTAAGCAGGAAACAAAACCGGGGTTGGACATGGCACAATCTAATCTGAAGACGTTAGTATTGCCAAGAAGGAACAAAAACACCTACAACCCTGGCAAAATTTCAAAAATTGCCTAATTTGGCGAAATTAGACATTAATCAAGATTCATCTAATTTTTGGTATATCTATAAATTGAACATTTTAGATTTAGCACATTATCCTTCTACTACTACTACACCATACCACATCACTGTGCCTAGAGCTGAGTTATCCCTTTACAGTTTGGGAATGATGTGGGTAAGAGAATTCTAATTGGGTTTCTGTGACTCTCTACGGTCATATGACACTAGGATCTATGGCTTAAAGTGGATTCGAACCACTACACACATCCATGGTACCGCTGGGAATTGAACCCGAAACCTGTGGTACCGAGCGCCAGCCACTCGGCCATCAGGCCGTACATTATCCTTCTAAAAATTCCATCGCCAAAGGGTGGATTAAACAACTTTTCATCAAAAAGGGGAGGGGCAGGGAAACCCTGGATCTAATTATAAATAGTGTCATGATGGCCGAGTGACTAGCACTCTGGCGCTCGGTGCCGGAGGTTTCGAGTTCGAATCCCGGCGGTGCCATGGATGTCTGTAGTAATTCGAAATCCATCTTAAAACTTAGGTCTAATATCTTTTCCGAGCTTGGAAGTAGGGTTAGCACGCTAACTCTTAAAAAGAAAACGTCTACTATCTCGATATTTGCCATTAGGCAGACAGCCCTAGCCTACCTTGGGGCTGTTGCACCAATGAAGAAGAATTAAAAATAAATCAATGCATTATATTCGGAGCCAAACTATTTAGAACTGACAAATGTGATGTCATCTTACGGTATATTTCCACCCTTTTTTTTTTTTTTTTTTTTTCATAATAGATCAAGAATAATTAGCAGGAAATTCATGATAACCAAAGAAGAGCCCTTAAACTCTTCCTCTCAAATATACCCAAATGGGTTTCATCAGATCTTACCAAAGTCCATGTTTCAGAGCCATGGACCAAATAAGGGTTTTATATAACAATAATTTAGTTTTTCTGCATACGAACTGTGATATAAACAGATTTCTTAACTCATAAAAGGTCCTATGGGCAGATACAATACTGTTTTATTTCATGAAAGATATTATTTTGATAATTAAATGTCTGATCCTAAGTACTTGAAACTAAGAACAGATTCAAAAGTGTAAGTGTCTAAGGTAATATTGGGTGTATCCTGACAAATATTTCTTGGGCAAAAGCATATATTCGTTTCCTGGTTTATGTTTAGATGCAAAACCTTTGCAGCCAATTCAAAAAGCTCGGAAAAAGCTTCCTCCAAAGCTGCAAAAGATCTTGCAATGATTACAAACAGAAGCTAAAATCTGAATAGACTTGAAGAAAATATGTCCTCTCAACTTTATACCGAATATCTGAATACTTTTTCCAAAACAATGTAAAAAGCAGGCCTGAACTAAAATTTATTATGATATTTACCAACTATTTGACTTAAAACATCTTTTTACATTTTCAACGTTTATGAAATTATTTTATTTTTATCTGTAGTCAGTCAACGCCGGTTCGTATCTACTTCTTACAGACTAAGAAATTCATAGACCAAATGCTGAAAATGATTAGATTGATATGCTATTTACTATATATCATTAAAAAAGGAATAAAAAATAAGAAATGCCTATTTTTTTTCTTTGCAGAGCCGCAAAACATAACTTACACATGTGTTGGAAATCCAGATTTCAGGAAAGGTTGCTATGAACAAGAAATACCGGAGAAGCACTTGAAAGTCAAAGCCTGTCTCTGTAATAACAATTTGTGCAACAAGCAACCCACTTCAATACACCATTTTCATGTTTTACATTCAATTCTTATCACTGCTTTTTCATTATTTATTTACAAAATGGGACTAGAAATGTGAATAAAAAGTCAAAAAAGAAATTGTTAGTTTACTTTCATTACTAACTTCACCAATTGGGCCATTATTTTTGTTTCCAAATGTTCTGGGCTTATGAATACAAAATACTGTCATAACTCTTTATACAATCTGGATTTACATTATTAATAACTTTTTTTATATTCAAAAACACATTTCTGAGGTGATACTTCGCTTCTAAGTAGCTATCGCTTTGGTCTAAATGTTTTTATTTTAATAGTTATTATTGTTCTTAATTCACGTAGTTAACTGTATGGTTTTTAAGTATTCATGTACTTAATTCCTTACAAGTTTACTATTGTTTTATATAGTTCGTAGCAAAAAAACTATGAAACAATTCTTATATTTTTAATTATGAGAATTAGGCACACCAAATGTAAATCTCAGACTCATCGCACTTCCTTTAATCATGTTAATAAATGAAAAACTCATAACTTTCAATTAATTCAGCTTGGCTTTCAACTACACTTAGCAGCTGCATCCAGGCCTGCTACTTATATACTACACTGGTTTCCAAAACTCAAGAAACAAACTGAATGATGATAACTAAAGAAGCATGCAGTCTAATTGGGCAAAATTTTGGTGATAAGGCGTATATATAACTGAAAAATACAATAAAATGTTATATTTATATTTTGTGAAATCAACAGGGACATAAAATGCCCTAAATTCGAGCATACAAATTCAAAGTACCGAAAACAAATTCCTCAATAGTAAGATCATCCTGACAACGATACAGGTCTGACAGTGATGTCTCATCTTGCTTATGATGTCAATGAGCTGCATGTATATCAATGTCCACTGATCATGTAAAGCAGGTTCTTAATCCATGTATGGCTTGAGGAGGGCGCTAGAGGCCAGCGACATACATCCTGCAGAGCGTCAGACCTATGCTCAATGGGGAATAAGGACAGCAGAGCGTGATGGCCATTCCATTTCTTAACCACAGTTTCTTTTTTCAAGAAATTGGTGCAAGAGGCGAACAATGTGAAGTTAGGCATTTTCTGCTTGCAAAAATTGAGGCAGCAATTGGCAGAAACTAGTATATCGTGTTTGTAAGTTTGAGAATTCATGTAGCAGCCCACACAGGTCTGTGTGTGAGCACTTAAAAACATTCTTTCCCGTACAAGAACCACCTTTGCAGCATAGATGTCCCTTTCCTGTAAATTAGAAAGAAAAACATTGAGGAGTATTT